>SNQJ01S0277872.1:0-11355 GCA_010110895.2 Picea sitchensis
TTTTTAATTTTAAAGATGAGAAAAAATATATCTTTTATATATTTAAGATTTGTTTTAATTGTATTGAGAGTAGTAAAGTGTTTTATAGTTTAGTATGAGGGATATGTTGTCATGTTACATTATATTACATGATAAAAAAAATTGAATAAGAAATAAATAATTATGTATATGACAACACATAAAAAATTAAACCAACCTAGATTGATCTTAGACCTAGATATATCAAACACCGAGAGGGATCAAATTTCTTAAGGTGCAATTTTTTTAATTTAATATGAAGTAATCCCATGTCGTGCATTAGTTCCTTCATATCAAATGAACAAAATTACACCTTAAGAAATTTGATCCCTCCCAGTGCTTAATAGATCCACATTTAAGATGGGTCTTTTATATAATGGTAGCACAATATCATATTTTGTTAATTAAGTTTATTTTGAATAGTTGAGGGAATGAGTGTTATCCTCTCCACCCAAAATCAATTTCCATAAGTAACATGTTTGAGCTCTTGGTAAGTATATTGTTATAGTGGTCTTGAGCCCTGAAGAATCTGGTTTATCTAAGTACTATCCTTGAAATGAGGGGAAGTGTCATATAGCTTTCCTCGAGATATGTATTTCATGAAAAAAACACATCATCATATCCTAAAAAATTGATTCCATATATTTGATTCATAATTTTGGTACATGGATAAAGTCTTGAGAGATATTTTGCATCCGTTATTCAATCACAACGTTTATGACCAACTATTACAAGGAACTATTACAAGGGAATTGGGATTCAAAATATTTTATTTGAATTATGTTTGTGTTTTGTAAATGATAATGAGTTGTTTGTTTGTATATATATATTTTCTTTTTCTTTTTAATACAAAACCGGTTGTGAGAATTATGGACATTTATGAACCCTAACTTCATATTAATGTATAAATACCAACTTTAATATGGGAGGAGAGAGTTGAATCCCTCTTTCATACAAGAACACAAATTTATAGCATACTCATAAAATAATTCTTTCTTTTAAATTGGACCTCACAATATTTAACCAATTATCATTTTGTTAAATATATGAAAATGATGAATGCTAAATGTTTAACGATTTTAATTTTTTCAGGTTTTCCCTCACTAGAATTTGATAAGACAATCTTTGCTGAAATTGCAATTTTGGATTGACAAGATTGTTATTTTCAACGAATAAATGGATTTAGCACCCTTGAATACCCCTACTACAACTAGATTGTGCAATGTTAACATCTGATATCTACGATTTAATCAATCCAAGATGATTCCCGTCGGATTTCAAACCAAACTATTGTTTTTCCTTCTCATTTTTTATTTCAAGGAATTATACATGAGCATCAATAAGGAGAGTTGTAAACACTCTCACCAAAATTGATCCACTCTCACCATATGGAAAATCTCTTGAAGAAAGGCCACTTGGGAAATATTACCTAATTCTATTCCATCTAAGTTATGTATAGCTCCTCACATGAAATTCACCTTGATTTACAATTGGTTTTAATTAAACATCAATAGATATTTGAAATTGTAGATTTTAACCTTGTACAATATTTACTGCAAACAAATTTTTAGTAAAAGAACAAAAAAGATATAATGGAAAATAAAAACATTACACAGAGATTTTTCCCCTAGAAACCCAAACCGAGAAAACCAACATATTCTATATTCATTCATCATGATACATTGTTTACAATACAATATACATATAGGAGCCAACGACATCCAAAACCCTAACCCAATGACATGGATTAGTCAACAACCCTAATTCCTTACTGTAAATAGAAAACCATTGGCAAGAAACCATGTGCGAAAAACCACCTAAATATGTGACACGTTTCCTGAGGCAGATTTTTTTTTTCGGGGGCACTGCCCCCGAACCCCGACACGGGGGGATTCGCCCCCCTGCACGCCCATGCAACACACAAACACTGCTACTCATGCAAAGAATATACCACATACTCAACATAAATGCCTCATGGATGACCTCCTTCTAGGGGAAATCATAATCATGACATCTTGTTGATTCTAGGTAATCAACCACCCAATGTGAATCCCTATCAACATCCTTAAAAAGAAAGAATGAAATTGAAAATATCATTCAATAATTGTTGGAGGTTGTTGTGATACATCATAGTACTAGACCCTACTCATCCCTACTCATCATGGTATTAAACAAAGAGTGCAACTAGCACATGTGCCTTGACTTTCTTCCTCTTAATAAGTTGATGGTCAAAGATAAATTTCCCAAGGCTAGTCATTGATGACATCTCGGATGAGCTTCACGGTGCCCAGTTCTTCACTAAATTGAACCTTCACTTAGGATATCACTAAATATGGATGAAGGAGGTAAACATTCCTAAGACTTCTTTCTACACACTTGAAGGGAATTATGAGTTTTTGTGATGCCTTTTGGTCTTTGGAATAGAGCCACATGAACAATCTTTTTCAACCCTTTCTATGCAACTTTGTGCTTGTTTTCTTTTATGATATTTTTATTTATAGCAAGACTTGGGAGGAACATGTGGAGCATGTTGATAAATCCGTATAACTACTTAAAGATAACAATTTTTTAACTTGGGTCAAATCATTAGTAGGACAAGGGTGCTATGGATCCCAAGAAAATTGAGGCTATGGAAGATTGGCCATGCCCTAAGACTCTAAAATCTTACATGATTTTATAGGACTTACTAGCTACTACTTGAAGTTTGTGGAGAATTATGGGTTAACTGTAGCCCCACTAACGACCTTGCTCAAGAATAATCCCTAGATGTGGAATGATGGAGTAGAGTATGCCTTTCATGTCTTAATGAAAGCCATGTGTACTACTCCAGTCTTAGCAATGCCCAATTTCACTAAGACGTTTTTCCTGGAATGTGATGACTTTGGAAAAGTTCTTGGGGAAATATTGAGGCAATAAAGGAGCCCATTGGCATTCACCAATAATAATAATAATAATAATAATAATAATCTATTTTTAAGGTCACGACCAAGCCAACACACCAAATTGGTGTATGAGACCCCCTTTTTTGTGGGACAAGGGACCCCCCTCTACCCAACGATTTGATTGGTAAAGTCTATGAAGGTATACATACCCTACCCCCCTCTAGATTTGAACCTATGACATCTTAAGAGGAAACACATGTTCTTAACAATTGTGTGACCAGAAATTGGGAAAGTCCACCTATGATAAAGAAATGATGGTTGTCATTCATGCCATTGATACATGTGACAAGTGTCTCATGGGAGGCACTTCTAAATCAATATGAACCATCCTAGAAGTAAGTACATTTGGGACCAACAATTTTCATCACGATAGAAGCAAAAGCGAGTCACTAATATGTTAGGTTGCGATTATGAGATCATATACAAGAAGGGAAAGGAAAATGTGGTGGCCAATAATTTATCTAGGACATATGAGGAGGAAGGGTCCCTATTTGCCTTATCCTTATAGGTACCCAATTGTATTGCACGGGTACAATAGGAATGGTTAACTATCACAAGGTGCTTCAACTCATCCAATGAATCAATGAAGACCCTAACCTCCTGCAAGCATGAAAGGTATACATGGTGTATTTTTTTGGTACAAAACTATGCTTTATTACAAGAATGCGTGTTAATGGAATTCCATTAATCTCATACTACAACTCCCAAAAAATTTCAGAAAACATGCAAACAAGTTAAGTGTTCCTTCTTTTGGGAAGGCATTAAAAAGGACATCCATACCTTCATAGATGAATGTGACACATATCAAAGGAACAATGGTGAAATAGTGAATACCCCGAGGACATTCTAGCCACTACTACTTCATGCCACTATCTAGGTTGACATTTCCATGGATTTTGTCATTGGCCTTCCTAAATCCGACAACAAATTTGTCATCATGATGATTATTGATCACCTTTTCAAATATGCCCACTTTTGTGCCTTACAACACTCATTTACACCATCCACGATTTCCAAATTCTTCATGGATCACATTTTTAAGTTACATAGAATGCCTAATTCCATTGTGATGGATCATGGTCCCACCTTCAATATAAAATTATTGCAGGATTTATGTAAACTATAGGGCACATACTTGAAAATGATCATGCCTTATCATCCCCAAATAGATGGTCAAATAGAGGTGGTCAATAAGTTCCTAGAAACTTATATATAAGTTTTTTCACTATAACAAAAACACCAATGGTTTAAGTGGATGCCACTTGTTGAATGGTATTACAATACCACATATCATGGTGTTACCAAATTGTTTCCATATAAATCTATCTATGGCAATAAACATCCCTTGGTTTCTTCATATTTAGCAGACACATCTAAGGTTCAGGAAGTGGATTGCATGCTTAACACCATAACAACCATTCTTCGTACACTGAAGAATTTTTTTGTGTTGGCTCAAAATATAATGAAGAAGTAGGTATATAAACATCACTTTAAGTGCTCCTTTGAATAAAGGGTTCAAGTGTTCCTTCATCTCTATCCATATAGGAACACATCTCTCAAAGACAAGAGCCACCATAATCAAGTGTGAAATTTCTATAGACCTTATTATATCCTTCAATGTATTGGACAAGTTTCCTATAGATTGACTCTTCCATCCCACTCTAATATCCACCTAGTTTTTCATGTGTCATATTTGAAGAAGGCGGTAGTTATGAATTGCCAAGTTCAAACCAACATTCTTAAAATTGTCGAAGAAAGATATTTGGTTAAATTCAAAGGAAGTACTAGCCACAATGGAGCATCGAATATGACAATGCACTATTCAAGAAGTCATAATACAATGGAATTTTACATGGCTTGCAATATTATACCTAGGAAACAATAGGGACTTTGCACCAATTTCCATACCTCTAGCCTTGAGGACAATGTTTCTTTTGAAAGGGGAGGGCATGTTAGGGCCCTACCCTAACCTACCTACTTTAAGGCACTTAATTATTATTCAATTAATGTATAAGGCCTTATTCTTTGAATAAGGAACATTATGCAGGTGGTGTGTGGTTACTCAGAGTCAAAGGGTAATATTTATTAAGTAAGGTCCATTGGTTAGTTGGTACTCATTAATGATGTAACCACAAGTAGATAAAGTTTTGTTAGTGAGAAACTATTTGTAGTGGTAGAGGGATATGCAATGTTTTCATAAGTAATTTCATTTCATTGGATATATTCTCGTTTGGAGGTTGTGCCCTCAAAGAGGCATATGAACATTGCTCTCTTCCTAGAATGATCAAGATACAGGTTATATTATGTAGGTTCAATACTTTTGTTTCTCCCATTTTACTTTCTACATTCTATATTTCTTTTGATATTTCTCATAATTTATTGTTATTTCTAATTAAGTACACTAAAAATACCCATCTCTTCCTCCTTATTGACCAACTCTACTTCCTATTCTACCACCTCAACTTCCCCTTATTCTTTAGTATCCATACCCATGTTCTTGTCCTTGTTTATTATGCCCTATTGATTATGTGTGATAGAAGGACTAGTAATAGGATTTATTCTCTCCATTGTGGTAGTATTTGGTTGCATTATGAGTGTTGACCTCGCAAATGACACACCTTATTTTATTATTATTTATTAGATTATGAGGATATATTCTTGTGTTGTGGTTTGTAACTAATTCACAAATATCACAATAACAAGAGCTTCTACCTTCCTAATATTTTATGGTATATTACATCTAGTCAAAAATTTGAAAGAGTACTCCTACTATATATGGCCTTCATTCATGGATGTAGTGCACCAAAGATCATCCTTCTTAGTCTACAAGGCTAGGTATTTGATGGATTTATGCATTCTTTCTATTTTTTCTTCTAGCATCCTATCATTTGATGAGATTACCTACTCCATGTTAGTCTCAATCTAGTGATATTTCCTCAATGCTTCTTCATAAGTCTTTACATCGTGCTTCATGAGCATATCTCTTATTTTCTATAGAATCCCTTCCACAAACCATTGAACTAGAAGGTCCTTATCTATCACAAAGGAATCTGGTTAAGCAAAATCTTAAATATTTTATCATAATATTTGATAGATTCATTTGGTATTTGTTTGATTTCCTTGAGCCTTTGTGTATCCAAGTGCTTAGCATCTTGGGTCATGAAGAATGGAAAAAAATCATTATTTATTTTATCTTATGTTCTATCATGATTCTCTGTAACAACCCCCATCGTTACGACAAAATGCGACACATGTTGTCGTAACGACGGGGGTTGTTACATATGGTATTAGAGCCAGTTCGACCCACGACTTGGGATCACTACGACTTCCTTGATTAGATATTTGATTATAATGTAACTAATTAAATTGATGTGTATTCGTGCAGGTAATCATGGTTAGAGGACACTGCAGAGGCAAACAAAGGGGTTCTATGAAAGGAGGCGTGATGCCCCCAGTAGCATCCACGCCTAAGGGGTCTAACCTCGGGGAGATGAAGATGTTTTCGGGCATGAACATATAGCTATGGGTGATGTGGTTGGGCAGATGAGGTCCTTTCAGAGGATGTCTGAGGAAGTGATAAATTGTTTAGATAGAGATGAGGCTAGGGCCCCGACACCTCTTGAGGGTCCACTGTGGTCTCTGGTCGATACTGGTAGCATTCACCATGAACTTGAGAAGGTCAAATTTCCCAAATTCTTTGGTGCCCCGGATGGCGTAGCCGCCGAGGCATGGCTAGATAATATGGTGATGTGCTTTGCACTTCGCGACTATACCTCCAACATGAAGGTCCGCATGGCAGTCTTTCAACTGAAGGGGAGCGCTCTTCTATGGTGGAAGACACTCCTGCCGCAATTAAACATGTCTATCGAAGACGTGTCATGGGAATTGTTCGAGGAATGGTTCCAGGAGAGGTATCTCTCTGAGGAATTCATTGAGCGTCAACTCAATGAGTTTAATTCCTTGTGACAGGGTAGTTGTACGGTGCCCAAGTACGAGGCCAATTTTATGGAGCTTCTTCGGTATGATTCATACCTGCCTATCGAGAAGCTTAAGGTCAACAAGTTCATGTTTGGCCTTAATTTCAACATTCATGCAAAGGTGAGAATTATGATGCCTCAAACCTTGCATGATGCTGTCCAGAAGGCCCTCATAGCATAGGAGAAACTACGAGGGTCAGAGTAGTACTCCAGTGATACCAACAGGGATAGGCGTCATCTGGTGTGCAACAACATCAGACACCAGATAGACATTCACCAGGATATTGTGGAATCCAGAGAGGATCCACTTTCACTACACCTTGAAGACCAGCGCCATAACAACAGACTCCTTACCAAGGACTACAACACCAACAATAGTGTCGACCACAACAACAACAATTTAGTCTTGTTCCGTAGAACAGACCAGGGTTTCAGGCTGGTGGGCCGTCGACTTCTACTTCAGGTACTAGGAGTACTGGACCAAAGAAAGGGTGTTGGACATTTGGAGAGCCACATTACCAGCATGACTGCCCAGTGGAGAGGACTAGAGCATATGGATCAACTGGAACCACTACCGTGGGAGATTTGGGCAAGGCCCATAGAATTCATGCAGTGGTGAATAACTTCCAGGTAGAGCACCAGTCAATTTTTCTTGAGATGTCAGGTACCGTCACTGACCAGACACTTAGTATTTTGATAGATCCAGGTGCTACGAAGAGTTTTATTTCTGGTGCAGGGCTAAAACAATTAGGGTAAAGGCAGTCGAACACGACGAGTTTATATTTGTATAAATGGCTTCAGGAACCAAACAAAAGGTTAGAGGGAAGGTTATGGGCTGTATCCTTAACCCAAGAGATTTTGTCACAAGGGCCAACCTGCACATCACGATCTTAGGGTATTATGACGTCGTGATCGGTATGGACTAGTTGGAATCACATGAGGTGATACTCAACTGTAAGAAGAAATGATTGAGCTTGGTCGATGACGAGGGATAGAGACACCTGATTGTAGGTCGGAACCAGGGAGTTTCTCTGAGGTTCATCTCTTCCTTGCAGCTATGGAAGAGCATGGGCAAGGGATGTAAGATTTATGCGATCCTTGCGTTAAATGAGAAGGGAGTAGCAGAAGGTATATAAAACCTTTCGGTGGTGAGAGAGTTTGCAAATGTCTTCCTTGAGGAGTTACCTATGATGCTTCCAAAGAGGGAATTGGAATTTACCATCGACCTAAAACCATGAATTGAACCGATGGAGAGAACGCCTTATCCAATGTCGACCCCTGAGTTACAAGAGTTGAAAATACAACTGAAGGATTTTTTGGACCTAGTACTTATACGTCTGAGTATGTCACTGTGGGGTGCGCCTATTATTTCATATAGAAGAAGGATGGGTCGTGGAGACTTTGCATTACATACCATCAATTAAAACATGAAACGATCAAGAACCAATATCTCTTGCCAAGGATTGACAATCTATTTGATCAAATGAAAGGAACATCAGTGTTTTTGAAGATTGACCTGAGATCAGGGTATCACCAGTTACGGATCAAGGAGGAAGGCATCCCTAAGACCACCTTTAAGATGTGGTTTGGACATTACGAGTTTACTGTTTTACCGTTTGTAATGAGGAAGGCCCCAGGGATATTTATGAGTTTGATGAATGGGGTGTTCTGCGAATACTTGGGCAAGTTCGTCCAAGTATTCATTGATGATATTTTGATTTACTCTTGGATGATGGAGGAGCATGACGAGCACTTGTGAATGGTACTACAATTTCTACGAGAGAAAAAATTGTATGGGAAGTTGTCTAAATGATCATTTTATCAATTGAAGATTCATTACTTAGGGCATATCATCTCCGATGAAGGTATAGTTTGTTGGACCTTGACCAAGTTTTGGGAGATCCTTGGTCAAGTTTGACCTATTTTGGGACTTTGACATCCTGTCGAAGGAGGAGCGCAAGACAAAGAAAATATCACGGGATCTCAGCCCCTTTTTGTTTTTTTTTTGGGATTTGGGATTATGTAACGGGTATGGGGATGTCGGCCCATGGGTTTACCCATGTCTAGCCCTATTTTGTAAAGTATAAATAGATGTCTAAGAAATGTAAGGAAAGGGATGTGAATATCTGTGTGATATTGGGGTAAGTGATAGTGATCGATCTATGTGATCAAAGGATTGTAAGTTCTCTGTGCATACTGTGTGAATCTTGCAAAACTGAGTGAAAGTGACTTTAGAAGGCTTAGTGCTATATCCTAGCTCAGGGAAGGAGGATCTGGTGAGGTGCGCGCAGATCTCTTGTCCTATGCGGAGTAGGGTTTTGAGATTTGTGCATGTAACTGATTAACATAATATAATAGAAGAGAAGAAGAGTTGGTGGACTTAGCCCCAGGGTGGAGGTGAACCACGTATATGATGTGTTGCTCTACTTTGTGCGACGTGTTGATGTGTTTATGTCTTTAATTTCTAAGTGCTTTGATATAAATAGATAGATCTATTTATGCTTTGTGCTAACGATGTATATGGATGTTAGATATGACCTATGTGAATGTCCTTAGTGCTTGAATCTGCTAGATCTAATCTACCTCTCTATGATAAGTGCTTAGATACATCAGATCTGAATGAATGATGCGATGCTCTGTTTTATCTGCAAAGTAGATAATGGTAAAATATTGATGAACTGTCAGTGCTAAGTTCTCTGTTAAGTGTTAGAATCACATATATCTGTCCCAACTAAGGTTGCAAACACTTGAGTCCTGCAACCACCCTTGCATCTACCTCAGGTGAGACTTCATCCGCTTCGTAGGTGTTGCTGAAAGGGTAGGTAGTTAGGGTTTTGTTGGTGCGCTGTTTTAGCGTTGGACCCTGGGTCTACCCCTGTGCCAACAAATGGTTCCATTGTCGGGACCTGAAATTGTGATTGCTGGGAACTGAGGAAGAAGAACCTTTGTGCAAAGATCCGACCTGAAACTGTGATTGCTGGGAACTGAGAAAGAAGAAGCTTTGTGCAAAGATTCGACCTGAAAATGTGAAAGTTTCATGCATGGATTTGTTTCCCTAGTGCACAACATTCCACTTGACCTATGAAGCTCTGTGCTAAGAAAAGAGGTCAAATATGAAGAAAAGAGGTAATATCTGGAAGCTTTGTGCTCTGATAAAGGTAAGAATAGGGAAAAGTTCTAGATTTGAAAGCTTTGTGCTCTGTAGAAGTAAGATAAGTGGAAATTTTTGTTTTAACAGTATGGATCTAGGTATGTTTGATATATTCTGTCCTAGTTTGATAAATAGGGCACTAATAGATGAAAGAAAGTTTGACATGCGTAGATCTGATAAGAATATTGAAAGATATGTTATACCTATGCATAGAAAGAATGTTTGGACTAATAAGTGGATGCAGGATCCTAGAAAGAAATGTTTGCAGGTTATTTACCATGCTCCTAGTGCACAGTACATGAAAGGATGGATTTCATTTAAAAGAAAGAGAGGATTAACCCTTTGTTACAGTTGGAGAAAACTGGGACATCTTGCTAAGGAGTGCCTCGGGAGAAGACCTAGTTTTCTTTGTTGCAACTCTATGGACCATGAAGTATTGAATTTCCCTAGAATGATTGCTAAGCTTGAAGGAATTAACATGAGACAAGAAAACTCTAAGGCAAATCCAAAAACTATGATTATGGTAGAACCCTAGAAAGTATTAGAGAAAGTATTGCTATAGATAAAAGACACCCTGAATGACCACCGACATGTCAGTTTATCAGATATATTCAAAGAGAAAGCATGCATAGAAGAAAGAATATGATACTTCGACATTGAATTTGTTCTAGATGAGGAAACACAGGTGAATATCATGACAAAAAGAACTTGGAAAGCTATAGGAAGGCCTGCTATGATTCCTTCATTAGGAGGAATAGGAATATTAAAAGGAAAGATGATAAACCTATGTGGAAAGCTCACCCAGATACCTATGAATTCCATTGGGACTTAGACAAAGGAGGATTTCGAGACTGTTAAATTTATTGAGAACAACGCCCCATTTACCATGTTACTAGGAAAACCTTGGATTGAAAGAGATCAAGCTAGAAGGAAGGAAGAAGAATAAGTTTTAGAGCAAAAGAAGCAAGAGTTAAAGGATTTCATGAATAGAAGGATCACACATTTGATTGAAGAACAAAAGAACAGATTGAAGCTATTTAACACCAGAGACCCGGATGCCGAAGTTGCAAGAACACTAGAAGGCCCAAAAAATATTGAAGTACCTATTCTAGATAAAGAAGAAGTATAACCCTCAAATATTAGGAAAGAATTTCAACAATGCGAAGTAACTATGCCAAATGCAGATAAGAATCAAAATGGAAAAAGGAATACCGAGATGAAGCTCACTGGAAAGAAGGCCAGAAAGCTAAGTAAGAAGAGAGCTAAG
>SNQJ01S0277874.1:0-11355 GCA_010110895.2 Picea sitchensis
GGTTATCATTCGAAGACACAGCATATTGATGTTCAGTATCACCTTGTGAGAGACATGGTTGAGGAAAAGAAGGTGTTGCGGGCAAAGGTTGACACTTTGAAGAATGTTGCAGATTCATTGACAAAGTCTGTGAGCACAGAAAATTTATCTTGGTGTAGAGTAACAATGGGCATTGCTACCCTGGATTGTTGACTATATAATCCCCTGGACCCCTGGATGCAAAGAAAACAACAAGTGGGAGAATGTTGGGTATGTGTTATATTCTTTGCATGTGTGTGTGTGGGCGTGTCAGGTTCGACAACTGCATATGACGATCCCTCTAGTAGTGACCTTTGTGTCATGGTCATTGGGCGCTTTCCTAGGAGGTCCCAGGGGGGGGCAGGTATGCCCCCATGGTTACACGCAGTGTTCGGGGCAGCACCCCGAAATATTTTTTGGGCAGTTTTTTCTATTTTTAGTGGATTTTTCTATTTTTAGTGGTTTACTAAATTAATCCCGGATTAAGGGATTAGGGTTTTGGTATCTACGGAATACCTAAAAACATTGTATATATTGTATGGTGAATGGTGAAATTTGGATAATGAATATAAGAAAGGTTTTCCCGGTTGAGGGTTTCCGGTATAAAATCTCTATGTACTATGTGTATGAGCCTTTGATTAAATTTTGTTTTGCTTAAGAGTCTATATGCATTGCTTTACTTCACAGGTTTAAAACTTACAATTTGTTATAGTCTATTTGGATGATATACCAGTTTATAGTGTTGCTTGAGAGGAGAACATCTCACATCTCATGCAGATGTGAGAAACTCTAAAGAAGCACCAATTGTTGGCTAACCTCAAGAATTGTGAGTTTGATTAGAAGTCTTTGTTGTATTTGGGTTATGTGATCGATGGAAGCAAACTCAAGATAGATCCCGTAAAGATGGAGGCCATCATGAAATGGCGAACTCCTACAAATGTCATTGATGTTAGGATTTTTTTCGGGGCAACACATTACATGTGGAAGTTTAAAGCTTCATTTTCATTGGTAGTTTCACTACTCCACACTATAATAGCGAGTGGTCAGAGTTTCCAGTGGGGGAAGAATTAGCAGAAGGCTTTCGATGAGCTAAAAAGAAAGATCAATCAAGCATCAATTCTCACATTACCAAACTTGCAAAATACTTTTGGAGTGGAGACAAACACAAGTGGGTATGCCATGGGAGAAGTGTTGATGCAAGGAGGAAGGCTTGTATGCTATCATTTTGAAATATTTCATGTGGTGGTTCTCAACAAACCTACCTATGACAAGGAACTTTATGCCCTGGTTCAAACTGTCAAGAAGTGGAAATATTATATGATGGGAAAGTAGACCATCATCCACATAGATCTCCAGGAACTAAAGTATTTGCAGGCCCGGAGTAACCTATAACAAGTGAGACATTGCAGGTGGATGGGATTTTTACAAAAAAATCATCCAGTCATCAAGTATAAGAATGGAAACACAAACAAGTTGCTAGACATGATTTCAAGGCCACCCACATCCAAGATTACAGCTTTGGGAACTCTAATGCACATGGATCCTTTTACCCATGATGCATATAGAGAAGCATACATAGAAGATGAGGACTTCAAGGAGGTGTTTCAGCAACTATAGGGTCAAACTCATATAGAAGAAGGTGACGACAAGGCTAACTATCATTTCCAGAATGGGTTACTATACAAGCTCGATAAGCTTTGTGTCCCTAAAGGTGAACACCTAAAGATTATCAGAGAGGCTCACACCTCCAATGTTACATGTCATTTTGGTGTTGGGAAGATAGTTTCCAACTTACAGAGTTATGTGTACTAGCCCAGAATGCAAGAAGATGTAGCATGGTATATTAGAGGATGTATACTTTGTTGTACCAACACGCCTAGTAACAGGAAGTAAGGTCCATACGATCCCTTACCTGTACCCACTCGACCTTTGGAAAGCATTTCCATAGATTCGTGGGAGGTTTACCAACAACCAAGAACGGACATGACTATCTACTTGTGGTAGTTTATAGGTTCAGCAAGATGTGCAATCTCAAGCCTTGTAAAAATACCATTAAAGGACAAGAAGCAACAAACATTTTCTTTAAATAGGTCTAAGTACATTGTTGGCACCTGAAGTTTTGGGTTAATCTTGTGCGTGTGCACAAATGAAGTTGTGCATGCTCATTCCAAGATTTATGTGCACCCAAGTAGCTGCGCAAGGGGTGTGCATCGGACCAATTTTTTATATTGCG
This sequence comes from Picea sitchensis, assembly GCA_010110895.2. Lineage (NCBI taxonomy): Eukaryota > Viridiplantae > Streptophyta > Pinopsida > Pinales > Pinaceae > Picea > Picea sitchensis. Next base: position 2,252 of record SNQJ01S0277874.1, read on the forward strand.
CGCCAAGCCTGAAGTCTACCAAGTACGCGTCGACCCAAATTTTGTTAGTTAAGTCGAAAATCAAGAAGACGCACACCAGAATCAAGAAAGGAGCTATCGAGAAATCTCCCCTGACGATTATTTCCAGCAAAACAAGGGAATGTAGAACAACCAAAGGATGAGCTGGCTAGGAAGTTAGGTTTTCCCTTATTCCAGAAAGACTACGTGGACTACAGGCAAGTTCCAAAAGCATGCAAGGTTTTTTGTCAGTAGAGCGAGTGGAGCAAAACAGAAAGAGATAGAGCTCCCAAGCAGAGAAAGATATAAAAGGAAGCAACAACATCAGAAATGGAGTTAGTCAATCAATGGATCCATTAAGTTGTTGATTTTAGTTGTTCATGGTACAGAGCTCACTCTGAGCCTTTATAGTAGTGTAATGTTGTAATGCTTCTAAATAGAAGTTTGAATTTGTCACACGTTTGAGGTCCAAAAGGATTTGCATGGCACAGTATGTTGTAATTCTGGAGAATTATCTAAAGAGGACATGAGACTCTGTTGGCATTCAATATAGTTTGATTAATGTGTGCTTGTGTTCAATGGAATGGAAGGAGTAATAAGGCTGCAACAATTTTGATCTATCATGTGTCACTCATGTGTTATTTGGATATTTTTTTGTATTGTTTTACATATTGATAATAGTAAGTTGTTGTTAATGGAGTGTATGAATGTTATCCTGGATGGATCCATGTGTATTTATTCCTTCATCCCTATCACAAAACCAAATGGGCTCTGTGATCCTCATTGCATCTCGGGTGAGACCTTCTTCGGCCTTGGCTGAAGATTGACATGTCAATGCTTTGGGGGTTTTGTTGGTCCACTTTGGAGGAACCTTGGGTCTAAACGCCCCAGTGTTAGGAAGGACGTGCGCAAGCGTGAAAAAAACCAACAAATAGTTATGTCGTCAGAACCTGAAAGTTTGGTATTGGAGGATGAAGGCAAGAGATGATGTGGTATCAATTTCGGGAGGAAATTCAAGACTCGTTAACTGAAAAGGAGCATGAGTTTTCCCAACGAGAAACTCAGGGTCTAAGAGTGAATTTGAAATATGGAAAGATAAGTATATTTATACTGATATGCATGAGACATTCTTTGTTGAATTTCCATGTTTTTTGTATGAATGGTTGAAAAGAAAAATTGTTACCAATCCTGCCTTGTGGCCTCTAAACCCAATGGTTTGGGATCAAGCTTCACTTTATAGATTGAAAGCGTTGGATAATAACTGGAGTTGGGAAAATGACTTCTAGTTTGCTTGAGTAAATGAGGGATATATCATTGAATTTGATGTGGAGTACATTGATTCTTTCAGCGACGCTGAAAGAAAATTCGCAGAAGGTTCGAGAAAATGAATGTTGGAAGAAATCCCACTCTTGATCAAGATGATGGTCGTGGAGAAAGGGTTGATGCGCATGAATCCTGATAGGATGGTTGAGTAAACTCCCGTAACACTGGGGGGTGAAAAGACAGGGGAAAAATGAGAAAGGATATGGTTCCATTGATGAGGACCCAAAATTTATTGAAAATAGGATGGACAATGCAACTGCAAAATATGGCAAAGACAAAAGTCATGCACGAGCATGTATGGTGTACCACATGTCATGTTGAGGGGTATCACAGGAACGAGTGCCCTATACTTATGAATTATGTGGTGATGGATGCGCTTAGTCCATTCCCAACTAGGTCCCAGACGAAATGGTGTGAAATATGCTGGCAATGGGGCCATGTACCACCACGTTGCCTGACTTTGCAGAAGTATTAAAAAATGCATCATACTCCATTATGTGAGTTATGTAAATTCGTGGGACATGATGTCAATAGCTCTCGGTCACTCCAGCTGATGTAGGACAATACTCGCGATGCATTACGGGTACAGGAAGAACAAAAGGGTGGTGATCGTGGCAGTGCGGAGAGAGGCAGATAACAAGGACATCTCAAAGGTGGATATGGGTGCGGTCGCAGCCAAGGATATGGTAGAGAGGGAGGTTGACCCCCCACTTGTTTTAATTTTGGAGAAATAGGCCATGTATCAAGGTTTTTCACCAATTTGTGCATACTCTATGCATATTTCCATAGTCCCAAACATGTCACAGAAGATTGTCCTGACTTAGGGAATAAATATGGTGCATGCAGAGCTACGTAGAAATAAGAAGAAAGAGGAGGAAGTTGATGTCTAGGTGGTAACCTAAGGAGGAGCAAAAACAGGAAGGGACTTCGAGAAGGCTGAGATATTGGGTAAGAAACTGAAGGGAAAGATCATAAATGCAACACATCCCCCTCCTAAGTTCAATTTTTCCCACCAAAAGAAGTTTATGTGTGACGCGTAAAGAGCCATCGAAGAAAAAAGTGTGTGTGAAGAGTTATAGCATGTGACACAAAGATCACTCGAAGAGGCTTGGAACTGTGACGAAGTGAAATGAGCGACACAAAGGTCGTTGGAGAAGGCCTAGATCTGTGAAGAAGGTCAGTGAGCGACACAGAGGTCACTAAAATAATCTCACGCTCGAGAGGAGTTGCATCACGCAATGAAATGATCGTTGGAGGAAGCTTGTATGCACGAGGATTTGTAGCGTGCCACGTAGAGGTCGATGGAAGAAGCATGTAGGAAGGAAGAGTTGTGATGCATTGATCAAAGATAAATTGAGTAACATCATCTGGAGGAGTTGAAGCGTGCAGCATGTGAAGAATCATTATGTGACTTAGGTCGCTAGACGAACATAGAGGATCAAGTAAGTAATTTCTCACGTTGTTGTTTGAGATTACTCAGTTATCATTATGTTGCGAAGATGTTATCCACTTGTATGAGGAAGGAACAGACAAAGTAGACTATATTGGCTCCCCTACCAGAAAGGGAGGTCTGCAAGGTCAGCAAGAAGAAACACACTGGCAGAGAGTTCAAGATGACAGTTAAGCTTAGTGGTTATGACATGCATGGAGTCATGTTGGATTTGCGTTACGACGTGAAAATTTTTCCAAAGAAATCTTGGAAGTTGATGGGGAAGTTGAGTCTAGTCTGGTCACATATTCAGTTGCGATTGGAAAATCAGTACAATATCTATCCTATAGGCCGATTGGAGAAAGTTGAGGTGGATATAGAAGGGGAAAAGACAAAGACTAACTTTGAGGTCATAGAGATTATTATGGATGACTCTGACCCATACCCCACATTGCTTGGCATTGAATGGGTCTTTGACAACAGTGAAAGTTGAATTTGAAAAAGAGGTATATGTCATTTGAGACAGACACCCTTTGCATGATTGCATCTTTGGAACCGAATGAAGGGGACATATATAATGAGCCAGTGGATGAGAATGCATGGAGCTTTGTAATTGAAAACATTTATAAAATCACTTGGTTCATGGAAGACTATATCAATCCCACCGTAAACAGAGAGTTAAGTTGATAGAGCATCAAGTCTTATGACACCGACTCCAAAGATGTCGTGGAAAGGTGGAAAAACAAGTTGTGTGGAGTATCCACTCATAGATCTATGAAGATAACGAAAGTAGTACACTGGATAGGATCTGAGCTATGTGATTCCCCACAGTTTGATGGGATAGGGACGATAGAGGCATTACTTGTACAGAAGGAGAAGGATGTCCCCGTAGAACAGAGGATATAGGCCATGGATGAAATGGTCTAAGGGACACCTACACTATGGTGGGTGACACATCACACGACTATTCAGAGTTGGGAGAAAGTGGCTGAGTTGATAAAATTTTGGTTCCAACACATCGTCGATTTCGAACTGGCCAACCGATACAAAGGTATTGAGGATCCCTTGGAACAAATTTCTTTTTGCGAATGGCACTGGACTTCTAAGATTATTCCTCGAACCCAATGGGTCTAACGGTTTGTCCACACTATGGATATGGTCCCTAGGAGCTAGTATATTCAGTAGAAAATCAGGAGGCAAACGATAGATTGGACCCATATGAGCTTCTAGTTTTGCATCACATTTAGCTTCATAGCAAAAGATATGGCAGAAAGAACCACCCTTCTTTAGATTGAAGACTTTATATTTCATTTTTATCCCAAGGACACCATACCAAAGGTGGTCTACACATATCACCAGTCAGTGGAAAAACTAAAAGAGGCAGCCCATTGTTGGAAGATCGATATTGATAATGTTGATGACGATGACCCACGCATCATCCAAGTCAAATAATCTGAAGGAGAGCGTGCATTGAAATGTAAGGTGGCACAGATGGCTACACCACACTATAATGGCCCAATTAAAACCAAGAAACATAATATTGGCACTGAGGAAGCTTCCAAGATGGCCATCATTGGAGATTATTAGGATAAGGAGACAGTCACTCAAGTTGTTGACCTCTACAAGGAATACGAGGACTTGTTTCCCTAGATCTTTTTCTGAAATGAAAGGCATTGCAGGATCATTGGGGGCCCTGAAGATTTAGCTCAAACTGGATGCCAAACTGGTCAAGAGAAGGCCTTATCGATTAAATCCAAAAAATAAGGAAAAGGTGCACAAAGAATTGGATCAGATGTTGGATGTTGGGATCATTTCTCCATGGAGGAGTTTGATTGTATTAGTCCTATGGTTGTGAAAACAAAGAAGACCGATGATATTTGAATCTGTGTATATCTGAGAAGTCTCAACTCAACCTATGTCCACGGCCTTTTCCCTACACCTTTCACATATGAGATGCTGGAAAATGTTGGCGAACAAGAATCCTACTCTTTTACAGATGGATTTTCAGGATATCACCAGGTTCGGATCGCAGAGGAGGATCAAGCCAAAACCACCTTTACGATGGAATGGGGGTCCTTTTCGTACTCTGTGATTCCCTTTGGCTTAAAGAATGCCCCCACAATATTTTCTTGTATAATGGTCACAACCTTTAAGGAATTTATTCAAAAGCTTATTGAAGTTTATTTGGATGATTAGATCGTGTTCGGTTTGTTGAAGAAACACATGAAAGCCCTTAGGTTGATGTAGACTGATGTCGTCAGCTACAAATTTCATTAAATTTAAAGAAGTGCATATTCTACATACCCTTCAGCACATTGTTGGGCCACGTCATGTGAAAATATGGATTACTATTGGATCAGGCTAAGATTGTTGCCATCTTGGATATGGTGGCCCCCACTTCAGTCTATGAGTTGTGAGTAACATTGGGTCATATAGGATATTAACGGTGGTTAATTCAGAATTATTCCAAAATTGTGGACCCGTTGGGGAAATTGTTGTGCAAAGATACTAAATATAGTTGGACACTAGAGTGCCATGAATCCTTGGATACTCTCAAAGAAAAACTTGTCGCTACACCAATTCTGGTTTTTCCTGACTGGTCTAAGCTCTTTCATGTCCACGTAGATGCCTCGTCCATTCATCTGGACAGGGTTCATGCACAGGTGGGAAAAGGTAATATTGATCATCTAGTGTATTTTTCTAGTCACAAGTTGTCCGACGCAGAAAAGAATTATACTACAACATAGTGTGAGGGCCTCGCAATGGTATATACATTGCATAACTTTCGTCATTACTTGTTGGGGACCCCTTTCATATTATTTACAAATCACTCAGTGCTCAAATATTTGTTCAACAAGCCAGTATTAGGAGGCAGAATATGTTGCTAGTTGTTTCTCTTCCAAGAGTTCGAGTTTGAAGTTGTAGTCAAGCCGGGTAAGTACAATGTTGGACTAGATCATATATCCCAGCTTGAGACTAGAGAGGTTAGTCGAAGCCTAGATGACGAAATCCTAGATGTGCAACTCTTCTGAGTCGAAGTTGTTCCTGATCAACTAGATGAGATCGTTGAATTTATCATGATAGGACAACCTCCACTAGGGTATACACATGCTCAACGTTGTCAATTGGTAACCTATAGTGCAGACTATCAGTTGATTGTCGGGAAGTTGTATAAGTTGGGTGTGGATGGCATCCTATGTCGTTGCGCATTAGAACATGAACAAGACTCCATTACGTATGAATTACTTGAGGGTGTTGTTGGAGGACACAATGCAGGTAAGGCTACAACGCGCAAAGTTATGCGCACGGGGCTGTAGGGGCCCTCACTCTTTGCAAATTCTAAGGACTATTGCAAACGTTGCGACGTATGTCAACAAATTGGAAATCCCTACAAAAGAGATGAGCTTACTTTGTTTCCTATGACCACGCTAGAGTCATTCGACAAGTGGGAAATATATTTTGTGGGTCCCATCAATCCCCCCACGTGTTGCTCAAGGGTGTGCTATATCATTATGACTAGTGAATATATAACAAGATGGGCTCAAGTCATGCCAGTTAAGGATTGTACAGCATAAATGACGACTCGATTCATTTTTGAGAATGTGATTACCAGATTCAGTTGTCCAAGGGTACTGATGAGCGACCAGGGCTTGCATTTTTTGAACGAGACCAATTGACAACTCACTTAGGAGTTCATGCTCCATAACCAAAAGAGCACTCCCTATCACCGTCAAGCTAATGGTATGGTCAAAGCTTTTAATAAAATTTAAGAGCATGCTTTAACCAAAGTTTGTAATGTGTAGTGTGATGACTGGGATCACAGGATCCCAGAAGTATTATGGGATTATCGAACAATGTGAAAAAGCCTGACAAAGCACATGCCATTTAGAATGGTTTGTTGGATCTTTCTATCACCCTGGCTTTCCCTTTCCCCCAACTTCCACTCTATATATTCCAACTTCCCTATGCTCTCAATGGATAAATTCTCCATGCCTCGGTCTCTCTCACCCCCTCATGTGCCTTTATCCATCGTTCACTTGGAAATTCCCCCCATTCACCACTCCTTATCAAATTTTCCTAGTTCTCTTTCCAACTTCCCATTCATGGTGTGGCTTAGCAAACTTCCAACACTCTGTCACTCCCATTTCAGTCAGGAAACTGTCAGCCCCATAGTCCAGTTCCTCTGCCTATTGTCGATATGGGTTCAAATGGTCGGTCGAGGTCCCACTCTATTATTCACCAGAAAAGCACCACTAAGCTCTACACAATTCCCTGAAATTTTCTTCATAGCTATGACGAGAAGCCAACTCTCTCGTCCCATAGATGGTTTTTCCTATCTTCATGTATATCACCTTTGTTGATAGGAAGAGACCCTACTCTCTTATTTTTTAGGATCCCTACTCTCATATATTTCCATGGATACTCACATTTACTGATGTAGAGAGACCGAGGTTGTTGGCTCTCCACTCCACCAGGATAGGAGATCCTCATCCTTTATCTTGTCCTACCAGAACAAAAAGGCAAGCAAAGGATGATGCTCCCTCTTGATGGAGCCCAAGTTGTTTTCATAGGTCGGTGTTGGATGGTGTGCTTTAAGCAAATCCCTCATTCACCACCATAGACCCCAATGAGGGACAAGGGTCAAGAATATGGCCAAATGAATCCCACAAACATCACTTTCCTTGGGGCCTACTAGACTCCTTCCAGGATGTATGTTGGGTTGCAACCATAGCCTAGATAGATGATTTTCTCTTACTCAAACCCAATTGCAACTATAGCTTGGTTTGATACTTTGGTCCATTGATGCTAATGGTTTTCTCTTACTTAGAAATTCAGTTGTTACCACATGAAGCAGTTGGCTCGAGGATAAGGCAAGTAATAGTGGTGGGGGGTTGTTGGCACCCAAATTTTTGGGTTAATATCGTGTACGCACACGAACGAATTTGTGTGCTCTCATTCCAAGTTTTGTACGCACCTAAGAAACTACACAAGGGGCATGCGCCTAACCAAGTTTTGATATTGTGTGTCAAGCCTGAAGTCTACCAAGTGTGTGTCGACCCAAGTTTTTTCAGTTGCATCGAAAATCAAGAAGACGCACACTGGAATCAAGAAAGGAACCATCGAGAAATCTCCCCAAATGATTACTACCAGCAACACAAGGGAGCGTGGAACAACCGGAGGATGAGTTGGCTGAGCAGTTAGGATTGCCCTGATTCTAGAAAGGCTAATTGGACTGCAGGCAAGTTCCAGAAGCGTGCAAGGCAGTTTGTTAGTAGAGCGAGTGGAGAAAAATTGAAAGAGATAGAGCTCCCAAGTAGAGAAAGATATAAAAGGAAGCAACGACATCAGAAATGAAGTTAGTCATGTTGGAAGATTGGTTGTTGTCATTGATGTCAACCCTAGTCATGGGTTTTGGACCGCAAGATTGATAAAGGTGTTTGGAGATGAAGGAAAATGCACATGCATATACAACACACATGAATGGATAGTATACATCATGATGTTTCCGATGGTATGAGGCATGTCACGTGGATCCTCATGGTTGAGGAGAAATGAATTTTTGAAGATGACAAAGTGAATTGTACATGTAGGCCCTGAAGATAATTACAGAAAATAATTACAAAATAAGAAAGTGTCAGGTCAGCCCTAATGTTAAAAGGAAGTGACATAAATGGTATAAATAAACATCATTATACATTCATTTGATACAAGTTGAATTTCAGAGGGAAGAAGAAGTAAAAGAAGGCTGGATTTCAAGCGAGGATGAAGTCTTTTGGTGATGTGTTCTAAGGTATGTTATTTTCGGGTCATCTTACCATTTTTGCTATAAAAAAAATTTCTAGAACGATTCAGATGGTGAAATTGCTATGGTATTGAGAAGACATATCAAGGTACCTCTGGTAAAAATTTCAGCTCTTGATTCGCTATAATTATGGAGATACACTATGTGGAAGATAGGGTTTGTGACCAGTCCTGAAGGTAGTCAGTAAACAGGTGTTCCGAGTAAAACAGTCATAAATTCTTCATATAGAATCCAAATGAAGTGGGACCACTTCCATTGAAAAGAGTACGGATTTTAGTTTCTTGTGTGTGAGTTTCAGAATCGGATGTTAAATATTGAGGGCAGGGCATGATGTACAAGTTGGGTCTTCTGAACAGACCAGAATTGAATAAAGTCTACCATTCTTTCTATAACTTCTTTTTGGGGAGGATTCAAGGAGTGAAAAATGGAGGAGTTTCAGAGAATACATTGAGTAATATTATCTACAGTATCAGAGTACTCCAAGAATTGAAGAATTGCATAAATTGAAGAAATCTCAGGAAGCATTATCAGGTTCTATGTGATGATTGGTTC
>SNQJ01S0277878.1:0-11355 GCA_010110895.2 Picea sitchensis
AGGAAAACTGTTTGTCATAAAACAAGAAATCTCAAACACAGATGCATAACCAGGAAACCAGAATGGTTGTTAAAACTTTACAGTCGGGAGCTTTACTCTACCATCGATCCTTTACAAAATGGAAAAAATGCCTACATATACTTGGAACTGACTCCAGCACTGAAGGCGCGATCCTGTCATGAATTCAATGCTTGACATTGAGGAACTTCTCTGTTGGGCTATGCAGGCAGACGTTTGGCAGAATGCCCATGCAGTCGTCTGTCAGACGTGATCTTTGTCAGGAGGAACTGACAGCCTGTCTCTGTACATGCTCCTTTCTAACCTTCTATTTAAGGAAGGAGATGATGTATCACCCACCTTCTTCATTTGCTTTAACTGATTCATTGGGACCTGAGAGGCTCTGGTCAAATATCCGCTTGGGAGACGTGGTAGCCTACCTTTGGCTGTCAGTTGCGTTGCTGGATTTCTGCAAGGGGAACTCGGCTGGTCAATGTGGACAACGCCCCTCTCCCAGGCATTCTTCTCGACGACTAGGCGCCAAATCCGCGGCTTTTCCTGACTCCATATCGGGTTTCGGGGTTTCGCGCTCCCCGCTGTCAAGAGTTCTCGACCCTTTGAGCTCTCGATCACTGATTCTCCGATGAGCGCGTGTATGGGTTAGCCCTCCCGGCTATACTATGACCCATACGACCTCCTCTTATATGACCTGAGCCAAACCTCTCTCGGGTTTTCGGCGTTTTTGATGTCTCGATACACAAGTCTTCCAGACTCGCGAATCTCCGATCCCCGATGGCTCTTTCCGTGCTACTGTGGGCCCGGGCCCTGAATGCTCTCGGAACCTCACGCATCGCGAAGTAACGGAGCCGCTTTTTGCACATTGAAGTCGTGAGAGGCGAAACGCCGAGACGGCTTAATCATGCGCCAGGTGTCCTTCTAGATCCGACGACTCTTAATTCTCCCGACGCTGCTGTGGGTCCCAGGTACTAATGCCTCTCGCAACTCGCGGCTTCGCGAGTTGGAGCATCGAAATTTGGTATCCTCCCCTCACGAAGTCCCGAGACGCGATGGTCAGCGAAGGTTGACTTCTATCGGGCATTTTTCGCAACTCGCTATCTCGTGCAACCCAAAGACATGGTCCGCCCTTCGAACTCACGAATCCCGATTTCGAGAGATAATTGTTGCACTATACTTGATGTGACCCGGTTAATCTGCGATTTCACACCAACTGTTGTTTTGCTCTGTCACCGAAGAATGAAATGCCCGCTCGCTTGATTTTGAGTCCAAAAAAGGACTTCTTCCGTGTGCTGCGCTCAGGCGTTTTTTTTTCGCCACTTGCAGATCTGAATACACTTAGACCCGAGACAAGCAATGTCGCTAACAGGACCCACAAAGGTATCGGGTAAGTTCTAAGCCGTCATTTCACACCAACTGTTGTTTTGCTCTGTCGCCGAAGAATGAAATACCCGCTCGCTTCAGATTTTGAGTCCAAAAAAGGACTTCTTCCGTGTGCTGTGCTCATGTGTTTTTTTCGCGCCACTTGCAGATCCGAATACTCTTAGACCCGAGACAAGAAATGTCGCTAACAGGACCCATTCAGAGATTACAAAAGATATTACTTGGCACTAGGACCATATTTCCATGCAAACGCGTCAATTTTCTAGGACTATTGTTTGATCAGATATTAGAACAAACCTCGGGAGACATAGAGGCAATGCGCAAACTCAAAACAGGGATTTCATCAAAAAAGTAGGGAAGTTGAACATTCCTACTTTCGATGGTCATCACGATGCTCAACTCAAGCATGGGTACAAAAGATTGGATTACTATTTCAAAGTTTCCCTCGGCCATCGCCAGACTTGGATGGGGAGGCCCACGAATGGTCGTACCATGGTCGGGTGATCCGGTCAAAGCCACATTATCGCGCTCGGAGTTTACCGTGAAATTGATGGAGAGGTTTGACAGAGATTTCGATCTCCATTTCGTGGATCTTACATGCTTGAGACCGACAGACGGGCTTGAAAGCCCCCATCACGTAGTTCCAAATCCATGCGCTTGTTGTAATCGTGATATATACCCGAGCACAGTTGGTGTGATGTTTTCACTGCTGCATCACTGTTTCATTGAGGGGTCTCTCTCGGCTAAGGCTTTCAATCCCCACCTTGGCTGTGAGGCCATCAGGTACACGTAGAGACATGGGGACCCAACAAACCAAACCCTTTAATAAAACCCTTGTACCACGGGTAGGCATTTGTGGATCAAAAATCCCTAAAGGGAATGGAAGGGTAAGCCCAAGTCGGATGATGACACCCGTGACGAGAGTTGATAACGAAGAAGCTTTGCTTCTCAGGACCCCTTTGGTTCCTGTGGCATAGATGTATTGGAACCTGGACAAAACCACTACATTGAGGCTCTAATCACGCAGTTGAGGGGAGGAGATGAGGGAAATCGGGCACGTGGGAAGACAATGAGACGAGGATGAGACTACACAAGAGCCAGAGCGACACCAAGAAAACCCCGATAATCGGCTGCAGGCACAACCCAAGGAGGAGATCTAAATTGTAGAGAGGTGAAAGGGGAACCATATCCACCCTTTCAAGAGTACCCAGATACAACACTCGTGCTCTGGCAACCAGGCTGGACAACACATGACAAATGAAGTTGTGGTGGGGCCACCCACAACTTGATAGATGCATCATTGGTAGCCAAGAGGGGGTTATGCACCAAGGAGTTTGAGGGATTCCATGTCGCAGTGGCATATGGATACACGACAACTTCCTATCATCCTGCACTCCAGAGGTCGTTGAAAACTACACCCCTACTGACAATTCCTTTAGTTAATCTATCGATGCTGTTGGGGAGTACAATGGTTGAGTATTCATTGGGAGATTAAATTCAATCCATCAAACGCTGACCATGAGCTCGAGACAATTGGATCGAGAGTGGTAATCGAGAGGTATGTTCACTGTGGAGTACCACGAGAAGTATCAACAAAAAAGATGGAGCGGATCTTCAATCACGGTGATGTAACCTATGAAACAGATTGTTTGATCACCATGCAGAAGGATTCCAAGGGTAGTGAGCATTACCATCCACAGATTAGAGATCTTCTGGGACGTTATGAGCCAGCATTTGGGCCGATACCACTAGGGCATCTCACCCATTGTGGATTCGGAGTATACCATCGAATTGGAGGCGGGGCTACACCAAGGATCACCGCTACCTATAGGCACCCCAAGAGATTCAAGGACGAGATTGAGAAAGAAATCAAAGAATTGTTTTCTATGGGGCACACCAGGCCCAGCAAGAGTCCTTCGGTTTTCCTGCTCTCTGCGTCAAGAAAGATGGCTGCTGAGGATGTGCATTGATTGGCTGCAGCCTCAACAAGAAAACGACAAGAACAAGTACCCCATTCTCACAAGATGATGAGTTGATGGACGAAGCTACATGGGGTGTTTTCTTCACCAAGATTAACTGCAATCAAGATATCATTAGATCAACATCATAGAGCAGGACATAGAGAAGACAAGGTTCGGGATGCCATTTCTACATTTCGAAGTTCCTTGGTCATGTCGCTCAGCCTAGATCTCAACGCACCGCCACTTTCCAAACATTGCATGAACCACATATTCAAGGGGCGCTTGAGGAAGTACCTTTGGTATTCTTCAATGACATATTGATTTCATAACAGGACATGGGATGAGCATTTGGCACATTTGAGGAGGTCTAAGTATTATGCAGTATCACCACATATGCCAAAGAGTCCAAATGAGTTTGGGATGAGACAACCATTGTACTCTAGTAATAATAACACGAGTAGAGAGTACAGTTCATCAGAGGAAGATCATGGCCATTCTAGGATTTCCATTAACAACACCCAAGAACCTCACGTATCAAGGGATTCTTTAGGTCATGTAGTTACTACGTGAGGTTTCCATAGGTTTTCGAAGCAAATTTTGAGAGCAATCACGATCTAACCAAGAAGGGTGCTTTCATTGGATCTGAGAGGAGTCACAACAGGCATTTGAGAAAATGGAGGTTATGAGCACATGACATGTTCTATCCCTTCCAGGCTTCTCGCAGCCATTTGTCTTAGAGTGCAATGCATCAGGGGTGGGGATTAGAGCAATTTTGATGCGGGAGGCCATCCCATCAGAGTTAGAGGTAGGAAGCTCAACGTGAAATGGATAGGACTCTAATTTGATTTAATGCATTAAGAAATGTTGGCACCGTACGCCTTTAACCAAATTCAGCAAGATTCCGTGGGTAGCAAGATTTTGTAGTGAAGACCCATCACGTCAGCTCCCGGGCATTTCGATCAAAGACCCCAGCTTAGAGACAAATGTAAGGGTCCTCAAGATCCAATCCTTTGAATCTGACATTGAGGCTATGGGAAAAAAGGAACGTTGTAGCGACACTTGTCCAGAGGGCTAAGGTGGTGTCTCGGATGATGGATATCTAGAATGTGACCGGAAAAGACACATTTGTTGGTGGAGTACTCCAAAAACAATTTTTTTTTTTTGCTTGTGAGGTGATGGATGGTTAGGTGGTTGATGATAGATACCGTGTACTAGACAATGTCATATTCTACAAGGACTAGATCTATTTGGTTCCAAAATCTACCTTGAAAGGGAAGATTTTAGCTATGCGGTCAATGCATTCTCCCACACCGTCATCAAGGGTACTTCCAAGACTTATAGGAAGATTCGAGAGAGATTCTCATGGAAGGGTCTCAAGCATGATGTAACAAACCAAAGTTGTTACTAACCGGACTGAACCTAGAAAACCACCATCCCCATCGGTTCATGTGGCTTATTGGTTCAAACCAACATTCAAATCAGCTTTTGACCTGCCTCAAGATAAAACCGTATTTTTTCGTATGCCTTAAAAGTGGGAGGGGGATTTTGCAAATTTTTTAAAAAGATAAAATAAAAGAGACTCAAGTCTCAACCAACAACTTTTGACAATGAAGACCTTTCCGATGGATTTGATCCCCGGACACATCAAGAGAATGTGTGCACCGGATAAGCTGTAAGTATATCTTTGCCTTCTGGACCGGGGGAATCAAGCCAGGCTCGGAATCCTTTTGTTGAGTCTACTCATGTTGAGGCTGTAGATGATGACTCTGAGTCTAAGTCTTAGTCCGAGTCTGAGTCCTCTAAGTCATAGTTTCAATATGCAGATTCAAACTATTAGATTGTGTAGTCTCTAGTTCTACTCTCTAGCCTCTAGCCTAGACTCTAGAGTTATTTTGGACTTTATAGGCCATTTAGATCCTTTTTGATGATGCATTTTGATTCAAAATCGAGATATTCATAAGACTATGGAGTGCACTTGCCACTTAATGTTAGTGCTATTTTGGCTTTTGTATAATAATGTTACTTTGTTATATATATATATATGAGAAACTCTTTGCAAAATTTTTGTATATAATGGTTTAGATTTAAATGTATACACATGAATATGTATTTTTTTCAAAATTTGAATAATTTATGTAATTTTTAGTGATCGATTTTTTGATCCGATTTTTTTTCCTGCTTTTTTCTTGGCCAGCCTTTGCCTGCCTCAGCTTTTGGCTCTAATGGCTCAATGACTGTCCTGCTCTCGTAACCTTGATCAAACACATTCGGGAGTGCACTAATTTTGTCACATCCCTCCAAGGGTCAACCTGTACCATGAAGATATGCACCTAATGGTGCTACAGAGTTGAAGACTCCTGCCTAATTTTAGGGCATTTTTGGCCCTGCGACACATTTTTGTATTTGGAATTTTCGCTCCCCTGCATGCAATAATAATGTAATAGGTCTGCAACAACATATTGTGGTTAGTTACCCAGGGAATTTATCATTGGGGAAGTCCCTTTCATCAAGTGTTTTTTCTCGTAATTAATTTGGTCTAACCGTAGCCTTTTATCACTCCCCTTAGTTTTTCACTCCCACAATAACCTCCAAAGTGGTGAAAACATTCTAATGATCGAGCCCTATGGGTGACCAGGGTCTAGGAATATTTTAAATTACCATTATAGACATCTCCTAGAGTCTCATGGAATTTTGTCGAGTCTAAAGTATTTTTTTATTTTTTAAATTACCCTGGGCTTAATGGTAATTTTAATTAAATTTGATGTAAAATGTAAAAAACTAGGGTAATTTTGGGATTTTGATAGGTATTTGTGCTCAAAAAAGAAATGGAATGAGACCCCCACACCCTTGGACCAAGTTTCATCCCCAATTGGACAATTTTGTTAGGTGTTTGTCCATGAGAAGTCCAAGTCGGGCTTTAAAACATCAATTTAATTGTTTGATTTCACAAAGTAAAAAATGTCAAATAATTGTAAATGACAAAAATGGTTAGAGAAAGACTGGGAGATGACGTCTAAACTCTTCCTGCTTTCACCCAAGCTCCCCTTCCTAACCTTTAATCACCCTTTACTACTCCTACCTATCACCTCACATTACTCATCCTCCCTAGTGAGTTGCGTCCCCCTTGATGAGTAACTCAACCATACTCATGTTTTAATTAAAGTAAACCCCTCCACTCAATAAGGCGCCCTCCTTTGGTTCTAATTTGATGTTGGAACAAGTCTAAAGGTGCCACCTCACACTCTCACCCATCTACCAAAACCCTAGTTTGCTCAAACCCTAAAAGTGTGCCCCCTTTGAGATGCTCAATGACTCTTAGTTTATGGACACTGAGAGCATCCAAGAAGGGTCACTCTTGGCTCCCAAGTATAAAATCCAGCCCTCCTCCCGATTTCACATCTAATTTTCATTTCACTGCTTCTATGCTAGATCTCTCCCATTCTCTCTCTCTCATTTCTACTCATTTCTTTTGAGAGAAGTTTGTCAGCATTTGCCACTGATTCTACCATCAATAAAAAGAAATCTTTGAGGACAATGGTGTGCTAAGAGTTTTGGTGCATCCAAGGATTTGAGGTGATATTGTTTTGGTTTTTATTTGTGTAAGCATCTCTTTAGATCTAGAGTAGGAGATCCTGCAAAGCATTTGTTTGGGTAGATTTGTAATAGTATTATTGTGGATCTAAGTGAGTAGATTTTAGATTTACAAAGTACTTTGTTTCCATATCTACTCACCCTTGCTCTATTTTTGTAGTTTGCTCACAAATATTTGTAGGTCACTTCAAGGGTTTGAAAGACTTGTTTCAGATTTGAACCTTATCTCTCCCCATTTTGAGCCCTAAAATTTTCCCAGATACTATTTATGTACATTTCATTGAGTTTTTGAGTATCTCTAACTTTTATATTAGGTCATTTAAAATTATTATTATATCGATTTTTCAGAAATTTTCTCATAACTAATGTAGTAAATTTTGAGTTTTTGTCACATTTTTCAACATTTCCAAAGAAGCTTTGTTTGTTGTTTTTTGCAAGTTAGTGACATAAAGGAGGATCTACAATCCATTTGGGGCATCTACAAGTCAAATATCAACCTCCAAGTTAGTAACCATTAATCTGCCTTTCCTCTATTCGATTGTAAGCAAGCCCCAAGAGAGTCTCCAAGGCTTACCTTCTCTAAAAGTTCTTAAATTTCTACATTTATTTTCTAGTTTTCCCACCTAGAATAGTGTTTGGCCAAGCTAACCATGCTAAATCGTATGTATTGGTTGTTAGCATTTCATTTCAAAGATTGTTTTTCCTTTGTTTGCCCCACTTGACCTTAAGACAAGGTAGTGTGGCTAGGATCCATTTCATTTCAAGTCATTTATTTTTCACTCCCTTGTGCACAAAACCCAGGCTGACCTCCACATTGTGCACTTGTTGTGGCTGCAAGTAGTTAAGATTTCCACTTTCAAAGTCATTTCCTTTACTTGTTTGCCTACACCTAGTATAGTGTTTGGTCAAGCCAACCATGCTATAACGTAAGGCTAAGTAGATAATTGATGGTTTATTGTTTCTCTTGTACTAGTTTATGTGATTATCTCTAGATCTTAGAAGTTTATCATCTTTATTTGATTAATCCCATGGAGGCATAGTAACTTGTGTATTCCTTTCAAGCAATTCTTTCATTTCCAAGTATTTACTTTTCTTTCAAGTTCAAGCATTTCTTTTCAAGCAATCTATTTTTTACTTTCAAGTTATTGCAATTCACTTCATTTTCAAGTACTTTTACTTTCATGCAATTTACCTTCAAGTACTTTACTTCCCTTGCAATTTATTTTTGTCAAGCACTCTTTATTTCAAGAACTCACATAACTTAATTAATCCTTAAGGTTCAATCAATCTTAGATCCTTAGGGGTTCCAATTAAACTAGTTTAATTAGAACACCTATCACTGTCCAAACTTTGCCATCAAAAGGGATCTTGTGGAGGAGTAACACACAAGTGCTAGATCGGATGGTCTCACTCTATTCTGCAGGTCCCCCCTTGTTGAGCACCTTTGTTTCCTGGATTGACCTGCGGGAGCTAGGGTAAGGCCTTGTTTGTCTTACTTATTGAGCACCCCTGACCGCCTATTCAACTAGAGGGTCAACTCCATGTACCAAGAAGATATGCATCAATGTGATGCAAACATGTCGAAGACCATTTGGTTCTACAGGGAATTTTTGCTCCAACACACATACCTTTGTAATTGAATTTCTTTGGTGCACTGGTTTATAATGTAATAGGTCTCCATGGATTATAGTTAGGTCGACTATCTTAGGATTCCTTCATTAGGAAAGTTCCTTTAATCGAGTGTTTTTATCCTGGTTATTAATTTTTTTTCAACCTTATTAATTTCCTTGAGTTTTTCAATTCCCACCAACAACAATAATTCTCCAAAGTGGTGAAAGGAGTTCTAGTGGAGTTATCCTCTGGTAGCTAGTGTTTTGTGGAATGATGTAAATGACCATGTATCCTAAAGTTTCAAGAATTCCATCTAGTCTAGATAGGTTTTTTAATTAACTAAAATTACCTAAGGTTGGATAATTCTAATTAATTAATTTTTGATAAATATTGTAAAAAAACTAGGTCCTTTGGTTTTTTATATTTGTGCTCGTTGAAATGAAATGAGACCACCTACACCCTTTGGACCAAGTTTTCCTTAGCCATTCAAACATCTTTGCTAGGTGTTTGTCCACCAGTAGTCTCAGCCAAAATAAAACAACAATTTTAATTGCTAAGTCATGACATAGGAAAATGTCATTTTTGTAATTTATGAGCAAATGAGGTAAAGTAAAGATGGAAAATGATGAGAAAGACTATTTATAACCTTTTCCAACCCTCACACACCCCTCACCTAGCCATTAAGTAAAAACGTCATTTTTCCTAGAGAGGTGTGCCCCCTCTAGAAAGTCTTCAAAAGTAAAAAATAATAAAATTTGATGTAGAGAGACTTATTCTATCCTTTGGTGCACCTCCCTAGACCCCTACAACTCATCATTTGACTTGTTGAAGCCTTGCCAACTCACTCCAATTCATTGTCACTTCATCCATCCATGCCAAAACCCTAACTACCAAAACCCTCTAAAAGTGACTTTTCCTTGATGTGTGACAATTGTAACTCATCCAAGAGGGGTAGCTTTGCCTCCCAAGTATAAACAGAACCCTCCCCACTCATTTCTCACCATCTCTTGAGCTATTGTTATGCCACCCAATTCTGCCCCATCTCTCTCTCTCCTCATTTGTCCATCTTGCTCTCACTTCATTTTGCTCTTGAGAGGTTTGAAACAATTAGTTGTTGCAATCTCTCACTTGGATTAATAGAAAGGCTTTAGAGGATTTTGAAGTAACAAAGACTATTCCTTTGCTACTTCCATGCATGAGGTGATCTTGTTCCTTGTATTTTTTGTTTGGGATCTAGAGGCAAATATATAAAGCAAATTAGCTTGTTTTGGATAGATCATGCAATAGTGTAGTTGTAGATCTACTTGAGTAGAATAGTAAGTAGTGCAAATTAGTTTTTATTACTTGTTTATCTTGCCTTCTATTTGCTCTCATCTCACATTGGTTCACAAGTTGCACGTTTGCTTCAAGGGTTTTGTTGAGATAGCCTCGAAAGCAAGAATCTACCCTCATAGCTCTTTTAAACTTCATAGTTTTTCCCCTTCTCATTTTCTCGCTCATTCATATCAGATTTGGTTTTGCTAACAATCTTAGATAGGTCAAATAAAATCAACACTATTTTATGAAATTTGTATGTAGGGAATTTCCGTTGAAAACAAGAATTTTCTTAACTTTCTAATGTGTTTTGCAGCATTTCCAAAGCTAGCAATAGCTTTGTCGGTTTCATGTGTTCTTACCGTGTCAAGGGGTTATGTTGCCCATTTTTGGTCACAAAACACACCAAAGACTTCTCCTTTGATTGGGTAACAACACCTAACCCTTTCATATTCTAGTATCAGCAAATTCTGAGTCCCTCACAGGCTCAGGTTCCTTGTAACAGGTGCCTTTGCTCCTGTGCTTGTTAGTGCCTACCCCTTTGGGTGAGATTGACTGTGCTCACCAAAACTGTACAGGCTAGGTGTATATCTAAATTCTCGCACTTTGTTCTTTTGCCCCACTTGTCATAGGGACAAGGTTGTGTGGCTAGGATTTCGTTTTAGTGTTAATTTGGCTATTTCATTTCATCCCCTTTATGCACAAAATAGGAAGGCTTGCCTCCACCTTGTGCCGTTGTGAGTGGTTTGTAGCTCTTGCATTTTATTTCAAGTCTTATTCTCCTTATTACCTACACCATGGATGTGAAGTTGGCCTAGCCAACCCCCATATAGTATGGCTAAATTAGTTGTGGATGTCTAAAATGCTTATGGTTAAAATTATCTAGAGTATATCTCACACAACAAATGCTAGTTTAAGCCCATGGAGGCATAGGATTAAATCTTGTGCTTCAATATTTCTTCACTTGCAAACTCTTGTCCTTTAAGCATTTATCTTTTAATTTGCAAATACATATGGGAATGTTGATGGTGTAAAAGAAATCTTTCTTTTCAGCTTTTCCTTCAAGTTCTATATGTGATTTACATGCAATAATCTAGTGATCTAGAACACATTTTTATGTTGTTTTGAAGTTTCGGTAAAAACAAGGTTGTTGGGAGCGCGGAGTGGGAGCGAGGAGCATAGATTTTCAAAAATCTCCGGGAGCGGGAGCGGGAGCGGGAGTGTTTCGAGAGCGTTTCAGGAGCGTTTTTTATATAATACATAAAAATATATATATTTTGATGCATATATATATATATATATATATATATATATATATATAACATGCAGAATGTTGAGATAATTGCAAAAAACATGAAAACATAGATATAAGATCATTTAACTAATTGATTAGTGATGAATCGATGATCATTAAAGCATCAACCATTTAGTACATACTACATACTACACATATAACATCAATCATAAACATATGTGGGACTCA
>SNQJ01S0277879.1:0-10976 GCA_010110895.2 Picea sitchensis
AACCCTGCTCTCGGTACTCCATGTCTAGGACCATGTGGGCCTCGAGACATGATCTCCTAGTTATCCCTAGATATCGGGGATAACAGACCCCACTCTTCTACACAGTTCTATGCAGGTCAAGGGTGAGGCAAATAGAGGAGCATATCAGTGCTGTAGAGACAACATATAGAGGCAACAAATCAGTGTTGCATATCAACATATTAGAGGCGCATATAGAGGCAACAATCAGTGCTGTAGAGACAGCATATAGAGGCAGCAAATCAGTGCTGCATATCAGTATATTAGAGGCGCATATAGAGGCAGCAAACAGTGCTGTAGAGACATCATATAGAGGAAGCAAATCAGTGCTGCATATCAGCATATTAGAAGCGCATATAGAGGCAGCAAACAATGCTGTAGAGACAACATATAGAGGCGGCAAATCAGTGCTGCATATCAGCATATTAGAGGCGCATATAGAGGCAGCAAACAGTGCTGTAAGAGTCAGCATATCAGTCCTAAAAAGGGACAGCATATCAGTGCTAAACATGACAGTATATCAGTCCTATACAGGACATCATATCATTCAATCAGAGGCAACAACAATAGTCCATATCAGAGCTGATATATCAGTTCATAAGAGGCACCATATCTCAGTCTTTGAAGGCAACTCGGATACATATATATATCAGCAAAGTCTCTTAGGTCTCTGTCAGGTTAGAGTCAACTTGGCAAGCTCTTTAAGAGCAAAGTTTTCATGGTGGATGTTTGTAAGTGATCTTACATTATTAATGCAATAAAGGAATATCGTTCGCTGGGGTTTTTCTCCCTGTACAGGGTATATGTGTTGTTGATGTGCATACTTACGTATCTACATGATTATTGCTATTCAGTTATGATTCTATATTGTTGAAATGTTTTAAGTTGGAATCAAAGTGTTGAAAAATTCAAAGAAATAATCTGCTTAAGAAATCAAGCTCAAAATTTAAGATGGTATCTGAGCTTAGGAAGTGATAAGCTTGTTGAAGTGCAGCGACAGGTACACACAGATCCAAACAAGCTTGATTAAGTTTCTAGTGTGAGGTCCATGGCATCCTCCATTTCAGTCAGGTCCGAAGATAGGCTCTAAGGAGCTGCCAACTTCAATGTGTGGAAGCTCCGGATAACAAATATTTTGCAGGAGTATGAACTTGAGCAGTATGTGACCATAGTGGTGGAGGAACCCACTACTAATGCAGGAAGAGAGGCCTTCAGGAAGAGTCAAGCAAAGGCCAAGTGAATCATCTTTGACTCAGTCAAAGACAGTATAATGTCGACAATGACTTTGTTAATGACTGCCAAGGACTGTATGGATACTTTGGTGAATTTGTATGAGAAACAGGCTCCAAGTCAGAAGAGGACACTTAAACACAAGCTAAAGTATTTGAAGATGGAGAAAGGTGAATCGGTAGCATCTTTCTGTTCCAGGATAGCCCAGATCAGAGATCAGCTTTTGGTCACAGGGGTGACAGTGGACGATGATGATTTAGTGCAGGCCATATTTGATGGTCTTTCTTCTTCATGTGAGACCTTCTTATCCAGTGTAAGTGGGAGAGAGATTCAACCCACGTTTGAGAGGTTATGGCATGATTGCCTCCAGGAGGAGAGTCGCACTGCTACCAGGAGCGAGCCAACGAAAGAAGAGCATTCAACTTTAGCATCAAGATTCAAGGTTAAGAAGAAATACACTTTCTAGAAAGGCTCTCAGAGGAAGCCAAACACCAAAGGTACATTCAAAGGCAAGAGTATTGATACATCTAAGATTAAATGCTTTAGTTGTAATAAGTTGGGTCATTTTGCTAAAGACTGTTGGTTTAGATAGAAATATCCAAGGGAAGGGAAACATCATGCCTCAACTGTTGAGGATGATGAATCCAAAAGAAAACAGAAAAGTCCTTCTAATGAGAAAGAAAATAGAAAAGAATATTACTTGGTTTCTGCCTTATCCAGTTCAGTTTTCATGGGGCTGAAAACTTGGTTAATAGACAGTGGTGCATCAAAGCACATGACAGGGTACAAGGAGATCCTCTCAGATTTCAAGACAAAATATTTTGCAGAGCAGGTTGAGCTTGGGGATGACAAATGTTACAAGATAGAGGGAGTAGGCTCTATTTCCTTCAGATTGGAATTTGGGGCTAGACTTCATGTTGATGAAGTATTATATGATCCAGGGCTCAAGAAGAATCTACTATCAGTTGCAACCCTTGAGGACAATGGATATTGAGTGATCTTCAAGTACAGGAAGGCACTACTATGGGCTAAAGGTAGCCACCTAAGTACAAAACCTATTGGGACTCGCAGAGGAGGATTGTACGAACATTCAATTCAGACATTGGCTTATGATGCGACCAACTCCAGCGAGTTGTGGCACAAAAGACTTGGACATCTTCATTACAAAGCAACTTCCAGATCTACAGAACATTGTATGTGGCATGCCCTCTATTTCTCTTAGTAAAAATTAAATTTGTAAGGGATGCATGCCATGTAAAAATATAAAGAAAGCATTTCCTAGTAATGACAACAGAGCTCAGGGCATCTTAGATCTGGTTCATTTTGATGTATGTGGTCCCATGTCATCTCCCTCACTCAATGGTTGTTTGTATTATGTCAATTTTATTGATGATTACTCAAGAAAATGTTGGATATATTTCCTTAAAGCTAAAAGTGACACATTTGATAAATTCAAAGAGTATAAAGCCTTTATTGAAAAACAGACAGGGAAACACATCAGAACCCTTAGAACAGACAATGGAGGAGAGTTTGAATCTCTCCAGTTTGAGGATTTCTGCAAGTCAACATGAATCAAGAGACAGTTGACCGTGCCATATAACCCTCAGCAAAATGGAGTTGCTGAGAGGAAAAACAGGGCAATTTGTGAAGCAACGAAAGCAATGATGTTTGACCAGGATTTGCCAAATTCTTTATGGGCAGAAGCTACCTCCACTATCGTGTATATTCAGAACAGGTGTCCACATGCTATCTTGAAGGACAAGACTCCTGAAGAGGTCTTCTCAGGGATCAAACCTGAAGTAGGGCATCTAAGGATTTTTGGGTGTCCTGTGTATATTCATGTCCCTGAGGAAAAGAGGACAAAGATGGAACCCTCAGGCAAAAAAGAGGCTTTTGTGGGGTACAACGAGAACTCTAAGGCTTACAGGATTTATGTACCAAGTCAGAGGCAGATAGAGGTAAGCATAGATGTGACTTTCCATGAAGAAGCTGTATTCATGAAATCCAGAGCTTTAGTAGGAATAAGAAGCAGTTCAACCAGCTTCACCCTCTTATGAAAATGAAGAGTCAGATGATCAGAGGGAGGAACCTCATGAAGGGCCAACTAATGAGCCTTTAGAACCTGCTGAAGAGTTAGAAAGAACTCTTGAAGAACCTCCAGCCAAAAGGAAGCCAGGGTGGCTTAAAGAAACAATGCATGAAGCAGAAAGGATAGCCACTCCCAAAGGAACTTTCAGGGAAAGTAAGAGGCCTCACAGGTTTGGACGCTATGTTGCATTGATGAGCAACATCAGTGATGTCAAACCTTCTTCATTTGAAGAAGCAGATAAATTACAAGTATGGAATGATGCCATGCTTGAGGAACACATGTCTATTCTAAGGAACAATGTCTGGGACGTTGTGTTGAGGCCAAAGGACAAATCAATGGTTTCTTCCAAATGGATCTATAAGATCAAACATGCAGTTGATGGATGTGTGGAAAAGTTCAAAGCAAGATTTGTAGCCAGAGGCTTCACTCAGAAAAAAGGAATCGACTACGAAGAGACTTTTGCCCCTGTAGCCAGGTATACCTCCATTTGAACTATTATTGCTTTAGCTTTCGTTCTTGGTTGGAAGCTACATCAGATGGATGTAAAAACAACATTCTTGAATGGAAAGATTGAACAGGAGGTTGTTGTAGAACAACTAGATGGTTTTGTACTGTAGAACAAAGGCACTCATGTATGCAAGCTAAGGGAGACCTTGTATGGTCTTAAGCAGGCTCCCAGAGTTTGGTATGACAGGATTGATGGCTTTCTTAAAAGCCTGGGCTTTCAGAAAAGTTATGCTGATGCAAATCTGTACTTCAAGGTAAGAGGTAACCAACCTGTTATACTAATCTTGTATGTTGATGATCTCTTTTTAACAGGAGATGAAGGGCTAATAGCGTAGTGTAAGAGGGAGCTAACCTCAGAATTCAAGATGAAAGACTTAGGCTTGATGCATTACTTCCTAGGATTGGAAGAGTGGCAAAGATAGGGCGAGATATTTCTGGCACAAGGGAAATACACAATGGATGTACTAAAGAGGTTTGGTATGATGGATTGCAAATCCATGTCTACTTCGGTGGTTACCAACCTGAGGAAGCTGCATGATTCTAATACAGGTTCAGATTTGGTGGATCCCACCATGTATAGGTAGCTGATTGGATCATTGATGTACATGATCCACACCAGGCCAGATATATGCTATGTAGTGATTGCAATGAGTCAATTCATGATTGAACCGAGACAGAGACACTGGGTTGAAGCAAAGCACATCTTGAGATATCTCAGAGGGACCATTACTTATGATCTAAGATATACATCCAGTGGTGGTTTATTTTTGCATGGGTATGCAAATGCTGACTGGGCAGGTAGCCCAGTGGATCGGAAGAGTACTTCCGGATACTGCTTCAGTTTAGGATCCACTATGATCTCTTGGTCAAGAGTCAAGACGGAAATAGGGATCCATTGCACAAAGTACAACAGAGGCAATGTACATTGCAGCAAGTGATGCTAGCAAGGAAGTAACATGGCTCATAAAATTGGTTTATGGGTTGTTTGGTGACAAGCTCGAGACAACAGTGGTTCACTGTGATAATCAAAGTTGCATAAAATTGATAGAGAACCTGGTATTTCATGACAGGTCAAAACATATTGACATGAAGTACCACTACATCCGAGACTTGTCCAAAGAAAAATTGTAAAGTTACAGTACATAGCCATGAGCGAGCAGGTAGCTGATATCCTGACCAAGCCTTTGACCTCGAGACAGTTTGTGCAACTGAGAATGATTTCCTTGTTGAGAGGGAGTGTTAAATTTGGCAACATCAACAGTGATTCTCCAATGAGAGGCCATATGGGCCACCCTGAGGCTAACCAGGGAGATTTGGAGAATCAATCAGTTTTGTGAGGTATTTACAAAAGCCAGGGGGAACGTACAACCTCTGTGAGTCAAACCAAAAGTCAGGACGAACGAGATGCTATGTAAGTCTAATGCAAAAGTAAGGGGGAACGTACAACCTTTGTGAGCATAGACAGTCTAGTGCAAAAGTCAGGGGGAACGTGCAACCTCTGTGAGCATAGACAAACTAGTGCAAAAGTCGGGGGGAACGTACAACCTCTGTGAGCCTAGTCAAGTCTTGTGAGCCATGAGCAAAAGTCAAGGCATCTAGCAAAAGTTAGGTTGAATATAAAATTCCTATGAGCTAGAAACAAACGATATTCCTAATATTGCAAATGATATAAATGTATTGATCTAGTGCATTGGCACGTGTAACATTATCCACCATGAAGAGAAATTCAAATTGCCTTGTAAAGAGTCAAGTTGTAACTGAAGTCTCAAGTCTAGTTCTATTTTCGAACTAAAGTGTAATGCTGAGTTGTAATTGAAGTCTCAAGTCTAGTTCTATTTTCGAACTAAAGTGTAATGCTGAGTTGTAACTGAAGTCTCAAGTCTAGTTATATTTTCGAACTAAAGTGTAATGCTGAGTTGTAACTGAAGTCTCAAGTCTAGTTCTATTCTCGAACTAAAGTGTAATGCTGAGTTAAGTCAAGCATGCTTTTACACCTCTATTTTGAGCCCTCTCCTCTTCTCCTCTTCACTCCTTTATAAGTAGAGGTCGACCCCTCCTACACAATTCTATGCAGGTCAAGGGTGAGGCAAATAGAGGAGCATATCAGTGCTGTAGAGACAACATATAGAGGCAGCAAATCAGTGTTGCATATCAGCATATTAGAGGCGCATATAGAGGCAACAATCAGTGCTATAGAGACATATAGAGGCAACAATCGGTGCTATAGAGACATATAGAGGCAACAAATCAGTGCTGCATATCAACATATTAGAGGCGCATATAGAGGCAACAAACAGTGCTGTAGAGACAACATATAGAGGCAACGAATCAGTGCTGCATGTAGAGGTAGCAAACAATGCTATAGAGACAACATATAGAAGCAACAAATCAGTGCTGCATATCAACATATTAGAGGTGCATATAGAGGCAACAAACAATGCTGTAAGAGTCATCATATCAGTCCTATAAAGGGATAACATATCAATGCTAAACAAGACAGTATATCAGTCCTATCCAGGACAACATATCAGTCAATCAGAGGCAGCAACAACAACGCATTTCAAAGCTGATATATCAGTTCATAAGAGGCAGTGTATCTCAGTCTTTGAAGGCAACTCGGATACATATATATATGAGCAAGGTCTCTTAGGTCTCTGTCAGGTTAGAGTCAACTTGGCAAGCCCTTTAAGACAAAGTTTTCATGGTGGATGTTTGTAAGTGAACTTACATTATTAATGCAATAAAGGAATATCGTTTGCTGGGGTTTTTCTCCCTGTACAAGGTTTCCCCAGGGTATATGTGTTGTTGATGTGCATGCGTGCGTATCTACATGATTATTGCTATTCAGTTATGATTCTGTATTGTTGAAATGTTTTAAGATGGAATCAAAGTGTTGAAGAATTCAAAGAAATAATTCGCTTAAGAAATCAAGCTCAAAATTTAACATGTCCTTTGGGGTAAGTCTCGAGTTGAGATACTGTCACTCAACACTCAACTCCTTCGTCTAGGCCAACTCCTAGAGAAGCCAAGGGGGTTGGTCCCTAAGAAAATAAACTAAGGCTAAGTAATCTATAGCACGAAATAAATCTAGGAGTTTAATGAAAGCAAGAGCAATACACGTAAATCTACTCTAGCAACATATAATGGCAACATTGAAGATTGCTTATGCTATATGTATTAAGCAGATCAAATACTTCAATATGAATGATAACAATTGATAATGGGAAATTGAAAGTTCTTGAAAGTAAAAGCTGATAAGCAAAATGGAAATAAAGTGGATCAATGCCAATAGTAAGATAGTTGCTGCAAGAATGAAAGGTGTACCGCGTGTGCTCTTGACAAATTTTATTATTAAGGTTATTGCTTGGATTAGTGGGTTTATTTGTGCAAACACCTGTGCATGTAGTTGCAAAAAAGGAAATCTAAGCTAAATGTTTGGCCCTTTAGAGGTTATCCCTCAATTGGGTACAAAGAACAATGTCAGAGGTCCAACGAGGAGAGAACAAATCTTATTAGAGAGTATCCCCCTGACTTCAGACACAAGTTCAATGTAGGATCCCAAGTGAACAATAACAATTATCGGATTGTCCTATTAAACTAAATCCACACTGACCAGTTCTCGTTCTATATGGAACCTGTTATTGCGCAATCTGTACTTGCCCAAAGCCCAAGGCAAGTGAAAGCAAGATTGGTGTAACAGGGAGTGACCTGTCATTGTCACCTTAATAGGAAACCCCTTTCTATTTAGGAGTATATCAATGTACCCTAGGGGAGACGTCCCCAATGACCTGAGGGTTTGAGAAGGCTAAGGAAAAAGTACAAGAAAGTTCCCCCCTCTCACATGTCACTCAATTTCAAAGGTTCGTTTATGTCTTACAGAGATGAAACAAATGATAAATGAGGTGTACCTGCCCAGAACAAGACAACAATAGAAAAATCATGCAATTTCAAGGTACCATATGATGTTAGTGGTTCATAAAACCATGAACCTTTGGAAAATAAGTATGCTGATATAACACTGCAACAAAGTAATTATATATAACAACAATGAGTGTTTTGTAACAACCACAATAATTATGCTTCAAAAATGCTTGAAAATGACAAGAGAATATAGCTCTAATTTGACAGAATGCTAACAACTTGTCAAAAGAAAAGTTGGCAATGTCTAATCAGCTTTTAATGTCACTTTTAAAGATGAATTTGCTGCTGTAAGATGGCTGTAGCAATCTTTTGCAACAACAACAAGTTTGTTAGGGAGTTAGTCAGGTTTAAGGTTAGCAAAGGTTAGTGAATTTTCAAGGAAGTTTGTTTGAGAGTTGTTTGATCAATTCAAGCACCAGGGTGAGTAGATTAGTGCCTTTTAGGGTATATGCAGTCAACAATAGCAACAACAAATCTTAGAGCAAAATAGCAATGATAGTGCTTATCCAAAGGAGATGAAATGGATGGAAGAGGTGTTGGTAACCCAAGGCCTCAAACACCCAAGCCCTTAAGAGAAAATCGACTAGAAAGTAAGAAGACTGAGGCCTTAGTGGTTTCTCTGTCCTTTAGACAAATTTGGAAGTAATATATGCAATAGGAAATTAGAGTAGGGCTACTAGAGTGCTAGTAAGTAGGGCTCTAGTTGCTACTTCTAAAGAAGATGTACTTTGAGAAATTCAACAAGTGGAAGACTATAGAGAAAAAGATAATAACTTATGTTTCTCTCCTAGGGTTTTGAGCAAGCAATTTCATAATCTTTAACATGAACCAAGTAAAATTTACCACAAGCATTTAACATAAACAAAATGCAGATTTTCTACTTACTTCACCAAGAATAATCAAGCCAAACCTTAGTTGAAGATCCTCCACAATGTAAACTAGCCAAAATACACCAAGATTTGCCTCTCCAAGAAGTTGTGCACCACTTAGTTCAGCCAATAACCCTTAAAGAAGGCCGAATTTCAGACCACACACTTGTGTAATGAGAGATGATGATAAAAATGAGAGTTTTTTCTCTTGTTTATACAATATCAATGACCTTTAATTACAGTTAGGTCATAAAAAGGTCGACATGGCCAAGTTACATTTAAAATCCAGTTTTTACAAAAATGTCATTAATTAAACCCTAATTTCATCTTCAAGGGTGATGCCATGCCCTTCTAGGGTGACGTTAGGCCCCTAAGGTGGAACACTAGGCCTCAAGTGCAGAACGTTTGGTCTCCAAAGGCCCTAAATACTGCCACACGTGCCAACTAGCACACAACTGCTCATCATGAATGCAAACCCTAACTCTGGATGACGTCAAGGTCAAAATGATGACGTCATGTGCTCTCAAGGGTCAACATCCAGGTGGAAAGGCAAACCCCCTGGGTCTAGGTTTGTCGGAGTGTCCTTGGTGCAACATCCTTCTTTCTTACTGGTGCAAGCCTCTGGTTTCTCTTCCCCCCTGGTGGGGTCACAACATCCATCTGTTGGGCTTTAAGCCCCATGGAGGTCCGACCTAATCATTCCCCCATTTGTACCTGTCCATCGGGCAAAGTCCTGCAGCAACAACAAGTATGCCCTCCAGGGGCTCATAAGTCACAGGGATCATAGCAATATCAATCGCATCTAATAATCAAATTACCCAAACATGTGCATCAAACCCCCCTTTACCTAGACAAATGCTCAAAGACGTTATGCAGTTTAACAAGTCAGGTTTGGAGAAGGTCTCAAGATGTCCTATTGGGCTAATCCTCCTTAAGTTTGGGGTGTTTACCAGGTGAGAACCAATCTAGGTCATGTAAGTGTGTGTGAAGTGGCGTAGGGGAAATGTTTGGGCAGAGGGTGCAGTGATAACAGGGAAATGTAGGTCTTGCCTGTGGGTGCCTCTGTAGAGGGCGAGCTGCACCTTATCATGGATGCCATTGTTTCCTAGCCCATTCAATGCCTTTTATTCTTAGTCTTATTGCTTTTGGTCTTTTTTATTTTCAAGGGAAAAGCTGGGGGACACTGTCTTGGCGTGGTGACTAGAGGTGACAACGTTACCCACAAGCATTTCATGGAAATGAGAAGGCTGGCTCGTGATGAGACCCCCTTTCTCTTGACTATGCCACCAAGAGCCACTACCCTGGCTTGGTGCCCAGATAGATGGTATGTCATACCACTACATGCCCATGGACCTAATAGGCCGGCTCATGATGAGACCTCCCATCCACAAACTAGTACCTTGAGTTTCGATTTATCTTATGGGTCCCCTTTTCTTACTGAGAAGCTTTTTATTACTTTCTCGGGAATCCTTGGGCGAAGCATCTCAAAGGTTTCATTTTGGCTTTTAACTCTTGCCAGCTATTTTTACCCTCTGGGCCTTTAGCCCCTTCTTCCCACAAGGCAGGGTACAACCCTTCCTAGCGTGGCAAACCCATTGCCTGAACCAAGGTGGTGGGAGATCAAAGGAATAATGATGGAAAGTGGTAAGTATGGAGGGAATGGATGATGACCTTTCATAGACCCACCTAGTGGCAACTCATCCTAAAAAGGAATCAACTTACTAGGGCATTATGTCACCTTCCCAGGTATGAACAAGTTAAAGAGCATAATTTCCAAGCAAACGTTATGAAATGAAGGAGAATTTAATGCAACATACTTAAGTGCTTCAATAATCAGAGTCACTCATACCATGATACCCGAACTCATTACCTCACGGAGCAAGACTTACTGCTACTTTAGGACCAGGCTGGTGGGATAGATAGTGCTTTTGCTAATAGATGGGTTGCATTGAAGAAAAGATGAGCCCTCTGGGGCCATGCTCAAGTCATCCGGATCTCGACACTCCATGTCTAGGACCTGTGGGCCTTGAGACATGATCTCCTTAGTTATTCCTAGGATAGGGGATAACATTTGGCTCCAACTCGGGGACATGTGCTTACCGTAGAGCGCATGAGAACCTCAAGATCTGTGGTACAACCTAGTGTTGTCAGAAGCGGGAGCGTCAGAAGCGTCATTTTCCAAAAATCCTTGGAAGCGAAGTGTCTGTTATATATATATATATATAATTTTTTATATATATTGCATTTATATTCAAAAAAATATGTAGAAAGACAAATTAGCTGCAGAATATATGAAAACATGCATATTTGTACATCAATATAGATAGAAATGGCATCCATAC
>SNQJ01S0277880.1:0-11355 GCA_010110895.2 Picea sitchensis
CCTTCTCCCTCTGTTCTTTCTTAAACCTCTTCTGGTCATCCCAATCCTTCCGAAAGGTAGGCTTTTCTCTTTGTTGTTCGTATAAGCATTTTACCCTTCTTATGGTTTCTTCCATGGTCTTAGGATCGTCATAGTGAATCTTGTCACCAATGGAAGGTGGAATTCCACTCAAATACCTCTGAATTTTGATAACCTCGTCTTTGATGAACATAACATACTTCAGTAGTTCCAGAAAACTTTGTTCATACTCATCAATGGTCATGCTCCCCAACTTGAGTTCGAATAAATCCTTCATCTTTCTGTCATAGTATCTTTTGTTCAGGTATTTCTTCTTGAAATACCTCTTAAAATCCTTTGATGTGACCTCTTTCTCTCTGATATGTTTCACCTACACCAACTGATCCCACCACATGGATACTTTTCCTTTCAGATAGTACATTGCAATTCTTTCTTCTGCATGGGCAGAATAATTTTGCAGTTGGAAGTATTTCTTCATACCCAACGACCATGTTTCGACATCTTCTTCCTTCTTATGTTCACCATCGAATGTAGGCAGTCTAATCTTGTTGATTTCCCCTTTCAATTCAGCCCTTCCATATTTCCGGTGTTTTTTGGTAAGGGACGGGCTTGAACTACTGTGTGTCTCCTTGCTAGAATGCTTCAGGGAGAGACGATAATGTCTACTACCACTCCTCGATCTTCTTCTACTCTCAGGGGTTTTGGCACTTCTTGATCTTCTTGTGTCACTCTCTTTTTCCAATTTCTTTTATATTCTTTCCAGGCTCTTCAACATTTTTAAGTTGAATTCACCCTACCGATCGCTGATTTTCATGAGCTTTCGACTATCAGCTTGGCGAGCCTGGGCATATTTCTACAATTTTTTAATCAGTTTCATCATGCGTCCCTCTTTATCTATCTCTTTTCCATGCCCAATAGAGTTTGTTCCTTAGACTCCCAAGTTGACATCCTTTCCTTCTCTTTCATCTTCTATTTTGGAGGCAATCTGCACCTCTTCTAATTCCATACTTGGCGTCATTTTTCGATTGTCCTGACACTTGTTGAACTCTGCACACACAGTGTGCAGCCAACCAAAGTTTTTTAGGCCCTTAAACCTTCAAGAAAACTTACAACATTAATAAGCCAACATGAACAAGAAATTTTTTTTGACTTCAGAAAGTTTTATGAGCTCTATCCGACTCTGCAAATTCCCAAATGTCGAAACTTCGAAATATCGGTCCACGAAGATCCAACAGTTAAATCTTCGTAACCAAAGTCACCCTTTCGCAACTCACGATCTCCCGAGTTCGTGAGTCGAAGACCCTTGACTCATTTCCTCCAAACACCGATGCCTGAGATGTGATACGAGTATGGCTCCCTCCTCGCTAGCGTCTACTACACATGACTGTAGGCTAGGGCTAATTGCTTGCACTTCTTCACAAACTCATGACTTCACGAGTTGGATTGTTTAGCTTTCGTGCTCCTCCTTTGCGAATTCCAAAATTGTGAATTACTTTATTCTCCAGGCCCACAACATAGTTGTTGTCCTTCACCACAGTGGCATGTGGTACACTCAGGAGGGTCCACGTCACCTTTGGTGACGTCTTCTGGTCCCACCACTCTTGCCTGTATTCTTGACTCACTGGAACGTGGTACACATTCATGCATCCTTATCCATTCCAAGAAAAATCCAACAGTTAGGTCCCCTCTCATATCTACAACGCAGATATTTTCGACGTTTTGAGGTTTTCGGGCATCGGGAGTTCGTGCACCCCACATCTCAAACTTCCATCTACCGAAATCTCGAAAAAAAATACGGTTTACTCCTCCGATGAATCGAACAGTCAACTCCCTTCCTACAGTCTACGGTGTAGATCGTTTTGGGATTTTGGGTTTCGGGTTTTTGGAGGTGTTCACCTCCCTCCCTTCCCATCTCCCAAATTTGCGAAATCCGAAAGGTTTCGCGACTAACTTGAGTGCGACTTCGCCATATCTAACGGTCGAGCCTTCCTCCCAGATCTACCACATAGATCTCCACAGTTTTTTTGGGTTTTCGAGATTTTGTGTATCGTGATTGCCACACTCCTGTGCATTTCAAAAGGGATTTTAATCCCTGCACACGTTTTTCAAATTTGATAGTCATGAGGGTTCGCCTTCCCTCTCGAACAAATCCTAAGGCTCCAACACTGTTGGTGTGGAGTCCTCTCTCCCTGTGGTCGTAGACCACACTGGCTGCGGTTTCGCACACCGTTATACCTTCTAAGCTTTCTAGGGTCCAAAACTGGTCTTCCAGACACAATTTCTCCTCACACCCTTGGTCCAAATACCACTCAACAAGACCATCTAAGCTTAGTGTCGAAACCTTGGCTCTGATACCAAGTTGTAACACCACTTTTCACTCACTACTGTGTAGGTGTTACTACGGGGAATAACAACATTCTCACTCACGATTAATCACATGCATTCAAAACGAGTTAAACACATTCAACATAGAGTAATCATACGATTTACTGCCATAATCAACAATCAATACTATTTAACATCAATTCATATACACAACATAATACATGATGATTATAATACAGAGAGATACAAAAACATAATTAAAACATCATCTGGTACTTATCTTTGAACAATGGTAGATTCCACCAACCAAGAGCAGGCCTTCCACGAACCTCCCATCCTTAGACCGCACTACTCATCAACTTAACAACGGGTCACCCCCGAGTTGGGTCTAAGATCCATCACCAAACAAGGAATCGTAGGCTAGGCTGAGGTTATAGGGAAACAACACATAGCCACAAGGATGGGATTATCTCCCAGGAACCTCTCACTCTCACTGCCCACATACCCTCATTCCCCACATGCCTATTCAACCCTAGGAGTATACACCTTCTCTGTCACCTGGACAGCCCTTTGGATGCTAACCTCCCTTGCCTTGGGTTACAGCAACAGGCCGAACCAGAAGTCTCCGAGCTCTGTGGCAGCTACAAGGTTCCTTCCAGGAGTTCTCTCCTTCCTTTGTACACTCTCTCTCGTAGAGAGGGTGTTTCTCCATTGGCCAACAAGCCACACGCAGTCCATCACTACATGGCCACAACAATCAATAGGAAAAACTGACGCAGCTTTCCTACAGGCTATACAATGGCCGAATGGCTCACGGTCACAACTTTGGGATAGAGACCCCACACACAAGATCGATCTCAGATAGAGGATACACACAGATTCTTTAGACGAACATAGGTTTTTCAGTTCAGAATATGTAGGAGGTTTTTCTGCAGAGGTTGGATCCATCGTACCGCTCAGAGGCCGTATGCACTCAGGCCATCGGGTGGTATGGAGGAGAACCCCCATCACGTCTCATCTTCGCCATTTTATTTGCATGGGTCGGGGTTGACACTTGTCTCCCTGGAAACTGCATGCATTTACCCAACACACATTACCTTCCTCATGGTTAGGAACTTAGGATAAAACATGAAATGCTCGTGCCTTTTTGGAATAATATTAAAATATTATTCCCAAGGATGAAGCCCCCTAGGCTTAACACTTAGCCCCTTTTCCCACCTTCCAGCCCCTAATACCTTGCCTTCTCTGTGGAAGCTCAGTCCCCCTTCACTCATTCATCTTGGTCAGTCTGCACTTGGCGGTGTTTACAAATTTTTATTAATTTGTTCTGCATGATTACATATACAACAGTAGGCTCCTGGCCTTCAACACTTAGGCTCCCTGGCCTAACAAACACATAATCCACCAGCTTATAAAAACTTAGCTCACGAGCCTATAAAATATAATTACAATTCCTTTCAAAGCATGATTTACAACAGGGCTCGCCCTTGGGGACACTACATATTTGATCTATCCATAAGCCAGTCTTCTATAGGACCCCTTCATGTTGAGTTCTCTTAGAACTCTTCATCATCAATAGGTAGATCTTTGAAATTGTGCTAATTGGTCAAAAAACTTATGATCTGTTCATCTCCTTCGAATACTTTCCAATTAGAAATGATATTAGGTATCGATGGGTTGTAGACCATTTCTACAGTGAATCGAGAGGTTTAATAATCTTCTAAAGGCAATAGCCCAGAAGCGGTTGTGGCTAGGGAATCGGAAAGGGTGTTATTTTCCCTGGGGATTGCGGTAATGTTATAAACTTCAAAGCGTTCTATTAACCTATGCGCCTCCTTCTGGTAATTCTTAAGGTGGGGAGAATTGAAATGTATCATGTTTCTTACTTGTCTAATTATGATTTTTGAGTCTCTGAAAACCTTTAATTCTTTGACATTAACATCTATGGATTTCTTTAACCCTTGCACCAGGGCTTCATACTCGACCGTGTTGTTGGTGCACTCAAATTCTATCCTACAAGACAAGAAATGACACCTACCCCTTGGGTTGATTAGAATGCACCTCGCTCTTGATCCTTCTTGTGATTTGGATCCATAAAAATAGAGGGTCCAAATACACGAATGAAAATCATTCCTTCCTTCACCATTGTTGACATTATGTTGTCCACCCTTTCCTTCCGCCTGACCTGGAACGAGGTTTTGACAAAAGAGAGAATCTTATGTCGGCATCAATGATTTCTCTTGGAAAGAAAGGTCATAGTTTTGGGTAAGCATAACATTGGATATGAGGGGAGGGAAGTTCCCGAAGTAGGAGTCACAAGAATAATTACCCAATATGGGAAAATCTGTGGAGGTTGGTTCATTAGGGGCTTCCAGATCGATGATTGTATGCTTCAAATACCTCTCCCTATCAATTCATATCATGTTCTTGTATCCTTTCAGTGGTAGCCAAAGGTGTTCCCAATCAATACTAAAGTATCCATTCATCTTTTTGGACCAATCTCGTCTCAATAATATCCCATATGCCTCAGGGATATTTACTACAATGATATCAATCACCTGCATGAAACTAGGGTGTATCGTTATCCTGATCATCACATATTTGAGTTCCCCCATAACCTTGATATGGGTTCTCTCTAGTTGTATAACATTCTTATCGCTTTTGAGAGGGACAACACCTAGTTTATTACAAACGACGAAGGACATGACATTAGAAGACACTCTGGAATCTACCAGACAATTGTGAAGATTCCTATTGAATACTTTGAACGTTAAAAGGAAAGAAGGCACGAAAGGTGTCTCCTTCCTGCCTTCTGAGCCGATTTATCATTGGTTTTCTTGCCAAATCTGTAGGTGGGAGATTCTTCTCTCGAGCATCACCAATGTCCAGGTTTTCTACCGAAATTAGAGCCTGCAACAGAAGGTCTTTTTGCTGAGGGATTCTACATACATCGATAACTGATATATTAGCTTTCAGCTTATTCAAATCTTCGACTATGTTATAATATATCTTAGGAGATTCCCACGTATGGATGCTTAGAGGTTGTTTACTGGGAGCGACAGGCATTGTCGGGCGGTCGAGAGTCAATTTACTTTGTGAGACACGGGTGGTAACGGTATCTTTTGGGTCGGGTTGACCCTTACTACGTGTTTGTACCATCGATATCTCTGTGGGTGGTGCCTGAGATTTAAATAGATCATCCAAAGACATGATCACGTCGGGATCCCATATCAGCATGGTCATGTCTTATGGTGGGTCAGCCTCTTCCTGATCGACAATGTTAAAGGCCAAACTATCGGGTGGTTCGGTCAGAGAGACTTCGCCTAGAAAATGATTGGCCATTAAAATCATGGCATTGACCCATTGAGGACATTCCCTTTATGAGTGGTTCTCTTGGTGGTAAGTAAAGAAAGAATCAGATACGACATTCCCTAAGTCAATTTTTAGGCTGGTTGGGGGAGGTTCAATTTCTTTGAAAGGCTAGTTTCTTTTAAAGAAAGGCTTATAGGGTCTCTGGCCTTGGTTTCCCTCATCCACAGTTCTTTTCATATCTATAATCTCATTCAATAGTTTCTTGACCATGCATTGCAGGTCTTCTATATCCCCATTACCTTTATCAAGAGTTGTTTCAGCCAGCTTCCATGGTGGTATAGTCAAGAGGAGTCCTCTACTGGGAGGGGGCTGGCTTTCTTTTCTCGCTAGAGATGCTTGTCCTTCTTTACACCCTTTCATTTGGAACTATATCGTCTTGGCCTCTTCGAAATTGTCCGTGAGGGTTTGCTTAGCGACTCTTTTAACGAACATGGAAATAGAGGCCAAAAGAGCGTTAGCATAGACCTCGATTTGCAATTCTTGAGCCGGTTTTGCCACGGGCTGAAACTTCTTTAGGATAGTCATGAATATTTGATTGAAATATTTGACCCTTTCCTTTGGGGTCATGGTGGCTGCGAACAATTCGGCCATAAGGGCTCTCGTGGTAGTTTCTTCAACAAATTTGTCTATGAAGTCCTTTTGGAACTTAGTCCAGCTGGTTATGGATCTTACTGGCAAGTTAAAATACCAAGTGGAAGCCAAGTTCTCAAATGTGTAGGGGAAAAGTCTGCATACCACGTCTTCATGTTGAACGTTCATAAGCCTGATCGTGAGTATGAAATTATTGATATGATCTTCGGGCAATCCCGAGGTCTCAGGATCATAGTTGGGGAGCAACTTTTCCAGGGGCCTATGGATATTTTGTATTTGTCCAGGGATGGCCACAGCGTTCCTGGCCAACCAAGGTTGGTCTCCTTGAAGTGGAACCTCTCTCTCCTCCTCATGACCATTTTTCTCTTCCATATATTTGGAGTTGGAGTTAGGCTCTTCCTCCTCCGAAAGATTGTTAGGTTCAGAGATGTCGCCGACTGGTGTCTCGGGTATGAGGTCAAGAGGTTCTTGGATTTTGGTGATCACAAAGTCTATTAATTCTTTGACAGAGTGTACGAAAACTTCGTTTGGAGTGATGACCACTAGTCTGCCTTGTTGTTTTCTTTGAGGGAGGATGGGGGTGAATGGAAACACTCCGATTTGTCGGGCGTAAGCTCTGGTAATCCTTCTAAATTGATTCACTTCCTCATGAGGGAGGGCATAAGGTATTTTGGGGTGAAGATATCCTTCCTTGAAGTGGGGTGAGTTATCCACTTCAGGATTACTCAGTAAAGGTGGGCTATCTGTTGGATGACTAGCCATGCATGTGGGCCATTACGAATATATAGGTTTTTCAGAATATCATATAACTTACATATTCAACCATTCATTCTCAGGCCCTCTTTCTAGAACCAATTTTTTGATGGGTCTTAAACCCCTTAACTCAACAGTAGGAACCAAACCCACCACTGAGGCCCAATTAGGCTCTGCAACGTTTTTGATTGAAATGGTTCTCTAGATATCGCGATCCAACCAATTTAATCGATGGGATTTTTGTTTTCTTGTGGAGGCATCTTCTTGAATCATAATTTTCTCTTTTGGTCTTTTCTGTTTAGTTAGGATAAATGTGAGGAAAAGATTGTATAAACCAACTTGACCACACAACGATAAGGATATCTAAAGACTAGGAAAGGTCGGGCTCGGGATAACCCTCACTCCAACATGCAAACAACGATCTCTTACCACAGGCCTAGTAATAATACTTTAACCGTGTGAGCACTTGATCACTAGCTGAGATTTTAACCTAAACTATCTAAGAAACAAGATAAGAGAAAATTTAACTGCTAGGGAAGAGGTTGAGCTTGGGATAACCCACTGCTCAAACATGCAAATGATAATCCTATACCACAGGCCTTGTAATAATGCGTTAACCATGTGAGCATCCAATTACTGTTTGAGAATACTAATTATTAGAAGAAAACATTTGTATGATAAGATCAATAGCAAGCAAAATAATTCATCTACCATAGTCTTTCTTCATATATCCACACAATGATTCATCATTTCCATCATTAGAGAAAAGAAAAACAAAACAATTGCACCAGATAACTTGACAATATACTCTTTAGCTCTTACTTGTTACATCTTCTCATGAACTGAATAGGAAATAGTTCTTCTACAGGCTCAATTACACATCCATATGATGAAAACAACTTCATCTCTGTTCTAGAAGGACTTCTTCATTCATAGCAGCTCCAAAATAATTCTTAATAATTAGAAAGAAAAGAGTTCTTGCAACCAACCATCGACCCTATACCATCGGTCGATGTTCCTATTTATAATATAAAGTCTTAATAGTAATTAACGGTAAAATACAATTTGATGTAATAAAAAATCGCCACGTGGCATCATCATCTGATAGTATTTCAACAGTCCACCCGAGTTGTTTCTTGAAAAGGGTGGATTCTTTTATAATCAGACCATATTATAAAGAGTTCTTCACAAGTGTGGGCCCACGGGAATATGTGTTATTCCATTGGGGTTGCATATATCCCTCTGATGTCCACTGCATTCGCTCGGTATTTTATCAAGGTGGAATTCAACTATTGCAATATGGTTTTAGCTCTAATCAGGTGTTCTGTGAATTGTTGCACCTGTCTCGGCCTCGCATCAGATACCTTCGCGCATTCTTCGACCCATAGGGGGTCTTGTTCGGCATACATCTTGAGCATGTTTCTTATGTCGACAAACTCACTGGGCTTGCCGAACTCGTGGAGCTTCATATATTTCATTACTTTATTAATTTTATCCCAGTTCTTCTGGCACTTGGAATATTGTTCTTGGATCTCTCGATGTGGATCCCATGACATCTTAGCCCAATATTCTGTGGATCTCTTTATTCGATCAAGGATATTTTTGCTTAACATTCAAATGCCATGTTCTTCCTTTTCTCGATCCTGTTGGATTTCCTCAATGTATTCAATCCCTTCCATTGCTTGTTGCACTCTTTCATGCCATCGTTCCATATCCTTACATGCTTCGAGAGCCATGATAGTGTCCTCCTCAAACTCAATTATATTTTCAGTTAACTGGGTTCTTTATTTCTTGTACTCGTTGTAAACTTCTGAAAAATCACTCTTAAAATATACCGCTGTCTCTGTGGCGCATTTATAATACTCAACAATATGGTGCAAGTGTTCCAGTTCCTTTAGAGCATCCGCTAGTTCTCTTTCATCTCTCCTAGTCCTATCCTGGGAAGCATCAGAGAGGGATATTCCAACTCCTATTAGTTTAGATGCAGGAGCATCTGCTGTGTTGATCAAGTTTTCCTCTATGGTAACCAAAATAGAATGGTCCACAGTAATATTCCTCTTATTAGCAGTCCTTTGCATGGTGGCCTTCCTCTTTTTATCATAGGATATCTCATAGATGTCTTCCACTTCGTCTATCATCTCTGTTATCTGTTGTTTTCCCCATGTGAGCATGTTTCCTAGGTTGTTGGTGGTATATATATGTTCAAGATCAGACTTTTGAACCTCCTTGTTTTTCTATGAAGGCCCGACCTCTTTCTGATTATTTATCGGGGACTTGAGTATCAAGTGGAATGGATGTGTCAGGAGCGAGATCAATACTTGCCCATATTCTAGTCGTGGCATCCCCAACGTCCTTCTACGGGGATCTTTATTTTGACACATCCAATTCTGACTTGTCCTTCGGAATACCTTCTCGAGTCTCCGACGTATCGGGAATTTCTATATCTAAGATTCTTTCGGATCCTTTTTCTTCTCGTGTTTCCTCTTGGCTCTGAACATTGGGAAGAAGAGGTGTTTTTTACTCAACTCCCTTTTCTTCTTCTACATGCACAGAGGTTTTTTGAGATTCCTCGAGACTCTCATCATCACTGTATATATCTATGAACTCAGATAGAGGATTAGGCACACTAGTTTTGACTGACACCCACCTCGGCTTTGATTGAGTCATCACGCCTACCGGTGAATCGGATGGAAGTAGTGTGGATTCATGGTCATCTGACCCGTTGATGTTACCGGGGTTTGTGAGCTCAGAGCTGCCTACCCCTGCCAAGCTCTCTTCTGGGTTATTGGTCAAAACACTTGATAAGAGGGCTAGATCCATTATTTGTTGAGCGTGTTGGAGCAATAGTGTCCCTCTTTCCCTTACACCTAGAGTTCCGAGAAAATTCTAGTTCTGTATAGGGGTTTCCTGGAGAGCTTCCATCATTTCAGTCGATTCAAATGTTACCCTTTCTTCCCTAGTCCTCAGAATTTCTTCCACTCTTTGCGCTCTTTCATCCAATAACACCGCTTTCTCTTCCCAACTCATGGCCTTGAACTTGGTTATTTTGGGGTCAGCCATTCTTGCCATCACCTCATCCCAATCTTGATCATTTTCAATGAATATTTCATCCTCAAACCGTTCATCAGCATAAGTCCAATAGGATAATACTTGTGAGGCATGTTTCGAGACCAGATCCTTGGGATCGTGCTTGCGAAAATGTCTTGTTTGGAACAAAAATTCCAATTGACTTAATCCCTCTTGCTTGGCCTGCGCAGTTTCTTTAACCTGGTAGAAGCCGATATGAAACCCATAGGGTATAAATGCCTGCTTCTTATCCATTACCAAAGTGACGTTGTACCCCTGTAAGATAGTTTGGTAACATATTTCCCCTAGTACCAATCGGTCGGGGACATATATAGGTAGAATATGTGGTGCTCCTGTGGTGCCAAAAACCCTATTGTAGGTTTCACACTCGTCCAGGTACTAGTGACCGAATTTCGATATAACTTTTTTGGCCGCATCAGACAGCCTTGGGCATTCTTTCTTGGATAGTAAGAAATGAATAGGTGTGATAAATTGGTCGTAAATGAGAGAGTAGGATCTTTTATACATTTTCTCCCACAATATGCTAAAGGAGACATGGACTGGGAGCTCAAAAGTGTGCCAACTCAGGTTCATTCCTACGAATATATTTCTTGCACAGATGAGTCCAATAGATAAGACACCATGTAGAAGGAAAGAGTTTCTCCTTCCTTCGGCTTCCGAGCCTGTAGAATGTAGGTGCTCAACTATTTGGAGATGATTGTGCCCCATTTGAAGCTTGTTCCCCATTTGAAGCTTATTCCAGAGATGGCGATAACATAAGCCAAACGCACCCATGCCTCTGAAAACCTAGAGAAATATTTTTCTCCATGCAATGGCAAAGGAGAGCCATTAGATAGATATAAGGTTGTCTGAGGTTGGTCGTCGGGTACCAACCGAAGTTTCAGTTAGAGAATTTTTTGTCTTCTCTCCACCAGGACACCATGATTTTGCTGGTGTCGTGCTTCTAATAAAACTTCACAACAAAATACTTGTTCAAACGTTCATCTGGCTACCTTAGCTTGAAATACCTTTGGACTTCTATTGGGAGGAAAACCCCGATGATTTGACCATTATCATCATTAATTACACATTTATGTGCATCGTTGTGATCAATAAGAAATTTCAAAAGTTCAATGCAAGGGAATACCAAAGTCCTTCTCGCCACCATGTGTAGGTAATCCTTGTGGATGTTGACGAAGACCTCATCATCCAGCTTCCTCGTGTCAGGAT
>SNQJ01S0277881.1:0-11354 GCA_010110895.2 Picea sitchensis
TTTTCTACTGCCTTTACAATATATAAATCTTGCTTCTCCAATTATGAGTATCTTAATTCATAACCATGGAGGGTCTTACTCATAAATCTGATCGATAACTCTTCACTCGTAGCATTTCTTTGAGTAAAGACTGATGTTACAACAATTTCTATGGCAATTGAATACATAATAAAACATCTTTGAAAATCCAGGCTAATGAGTACTGGTGCTGTAGTAATTTCCTTTTTAATATTACTAAAAGCCTTATGTTTATTCGAAGTCCACTCGAACCTTTGATCTTTCTTCAACAACACATTAATTGGTTTTACTATGCTTGCATAATCGGGAACAAATATTCGCACTAAATTTATCTTGCCAAAAAATGAAAAGACTCCTTTCTTAGAGGATGGAGGATTAAGTTCATTGATAGCCTTCACCCTTTCTAGGTCAATATAAATTCCTTCTTTACATATAATGTGCCCCAACAATTTTCCCTCAATTACAATGAACATACATTTCTTTGGATTCAAAGAAACTCCATACAGTCTACATATTTCTAAAACTTTCCTTAGATGATGAATATCCTCACTCTTTGTCTTTGAATGGACAGTCAGATCATCCCGGTAATCTGCCATGAATTTTCCTATTAATCCTTCAAATGCATGGTCCATATCCCTTTTGAAAGTGGCTCCCACATTTTTCAAATCAAAAGGCATCCAAGCATACGTGTATGTCTCCCATGGTGTTATAGAATCCATCTTAGGCCTGTCTTCCTATGTGACTAGAACTTGGTTGTATCCAGAGAAACCGTCTAGTATGAACATACAAGCAGATCTAGTGACTTGTTGAAGAAGGAATTCCATATTAGGTAGAGGATAATTGTATTTTACACTTGATTTGTTAAGATCCCTAAAATCAACACACATTCGAGTCTCCCCAGTCTTCTTCCTCACAATCACTGGATTCGTAAGCCAGTCAGAGTGTCCGATGGGATATATTATTTTGGTTTTCTTCAATTTTCCAACTCGATTTTCACATATGGTTTTAATTTTGGATTCATCATCCTTATTTTCTTCTTGAAGGGATTTGATCCTTCTTTTAGTGAGATAACATGCTGAAATATCGACTTGTCATTGGCCTTTAGATCATCATAACTCCACACAAAAAGATCAAAAAATTCTTTGAAAAGGGAAATATACTGATCTAGTTCTTCAGATGTACAATCAATTCCCCAGTTTATGTATTTCGGGGAACTATCAGTTCCGATATTAAATTTCTTTGTTTCTTGCACTTTTCTGACATGTACTTTTTCAATGAGGCTCTTTGTGTGGTCATATCTTGTGAAGAGAGATACATACTGGACACAAATTTTTGGGACATGAGTAACACCATTATACTCATCGTAATTTTCATTTGCTAGGAAATATTTTAGGTCTTCGTTATTTTCAAATACTTGAAGATAATCTTGATTATCTAGGACTGAAGGTYGAAAAACTCTCTTTACCTTGAAAGATGTTTCACTTTGAATGTTGTCTGGGTTTGACAATGAAGTAGCCAATGCTAAAGAATCTGCCTTCTGATTTTTATCCCTTGGAATAAAAGAATTGTTGAAAGAATTAAAAKCCTCCATTAATTCATTCGCCCTCTTGAAATATAATTTGAGCTTCTCTTTTTTAATCTTATAACTTTGAGTGACCTGATTTATTATCAATTMTGAATCACCAGTCACAATCAAGTGTTCAATCTTCATCTCTAATTCTAGGATCATTCCTTGAATTAAGGCCTCATATTCTTCTTCATTATTTGTGCAAGGGAATTCAAGTCCGATGGCATGCGGGTAAACAATATTCTCGGGACTTTTGAGTACAATCCCCACTCTGTTCCCTGAGCTTGAAAATAGTCCATCAAATGACATTCTCCAATATCCAACGAAA
The DNA here is from genome assembly GCA_010110895.2 of Picea sitchensis. Classification (NCBI taxonomy): domain Eukaryota; kingdom Viridiplantae; phylum Streptophyta; class Pinopsida; order Pinales; family Pinaceae; genus Picea; species Picea sitchensis. The sequence continues at coordinate 1,914 of SNQJ01S0277881.1, forward strand.
TAATTCTCTTCATTCTTTATATCCTCGATTTACTCCATATCAAGAATAACATAGTTCCCAATACAATCATCTATATAGTCTTCCATCAATTCATTGTCCTTCTTTTTGAAAGAAAAGGGTCTCCTGGGTTCACGGGGGACCTTCATCATTGCTCCCTCTTTGTCAAGTAACATCATAAAAATTCCATCATTCATTATATAGCCACCAATCATGGAAGACCAATCTCTTCCAAGGAAAACCCCATATGTTGGAGGTAGGTCCACAACTAGAATATTAAAAACTGTAATTATATGAGGAGCAAAAATAATCCAGGCATAAAAATATTTAATTTATCCATAAGATGGCACCTTCCTGGAATCAATTGCGTAGATTCTCTCACCCATTTCATAATACTTGGTGCAACTCATACCAAGTGATTCCATAAATACCAAAGGCATGATATTGTTTGTTGCACCTGAATATACCAAACAATTGTGGAGCACGGTGTCAGGATTTTATATTGAAATGTAGAAAGATGGAACCTTGCCTCTTAATTTCACTATTGATGTATTCTGAATCTGCTTTGGGTTTGCAATTAATGCCTCAATTCTTTCGGCCGGCTCATCCAATATTTTTTTCCCTTTGTTGAGGAATTTTTACCACTTCTGTGAAAGGCAGAGTAATTCTTAGGTTGCTTAGATCATTAACAACATTATATATCATTTGAAGGGGATTGAGCGTTGTCTTTTTCTTTCTGGCTTCTGTGTTCGCTGTTTTACTTTTATCATTCTCTTTTTTAGAATTCTCCTTATTCTTTTCCTTATTTACATGTGCATGTGTTTGAGCAATGTTTTCTTGTGAGATAGGATATTCTTCATCTTCCTAAGATATATACATGGATGTCTCACATCGATATGTCTGTACAGATTCACAGACTTCTTCTGGAAAACAATCATTTTATGGTTGAATCATTTGTTCATTGTACAACTCATCAAGTATTACTGCATTCTAGGTTGGATGTCTGGGAACCCTTTGTCTTTGTTGATTATTGATATTTTCAAACCTCATTCTTTGTTTTGGGGTGAGGTTCCTTCTTTGTTCTAGGGCCGACATCCTCGGGTTAAGCACAAAATTATCATTTCTTATTAACCTTGTTATTTCATTTTGCATTTGTCTAATAGTTTCGTTCATTTATGCAATATCGATTCTTTGTTTCATTTCCTGGGCTACAACAAGATCCATCTTCACATCCGGGATAGTTCCTTTAAAAAATCCTCCATCGGCTACCTGATTCTCACCAGGTCATGGCTTTTTCTCTTCATTCTTTTTCGAAATGGATGCTCCTTGGTTAGTAATGTTCAAATTATCCATCTACCTTTTCATTCTTCCAAGAATTATGTCAGGATCGACGGTTGTTTCAATCATGATTTCCTCCATTTCTGTAGCTTTAGTCACTGCTTCGTCCATAGTATCGATTTGGGAGGCTCTAATAGAAAACTACACATTTGGTGGCATGAATAGACTCATATAACAACCAAGTATCACTGGATCATTATGCCTTTTATCTTCAGGAATCTTGTTCAAAGTTTTATTGAATATGAGATTAAAGTCTCTTATCATTTCATTTTTCTTAAGACAAATTTGAGTAAAACTAGTGAGAAGAGTGTCATATGCGACTGGGGGAACAAACATATTCAGGAACATGGATTTGATATCATTGAATGAACTGATTGATCTGGTGGGAAATGTTGTGTACCATTCATAAGCTTGGCTTGACAAAGTTTGAATTAATGACCTTACCATCACATCATCATGCTCAACAAGATGAAAATCACAAACATCTAGAAACAAATCAACATGTATTTTAGCATCGATTGTTCCACCTCCATAAAATGATTTCAAAGTACCTTTACGAAGAACAGGGAGCTTGTGTTGTTCGCCTTGAAGATCGAGGGGGAAATCTCTTATCCTTCTTAGGTTTCTAAATCCTCGTCTTTCTTCATGTCTCCTATCCTCGCCTTCCTTCTCGTCTTTCTTCATTTCCTTATTCTCATATTTATTCATGTGGTTCTTCATGTCTTTCTTCCCTTTCATCCATTTCTGGAATTTTCTTCTTTTCTTTAGGAGTGTGTTTTTTTCTTTCTAAGGTATGCAACTGCTTGCTTTTGCTTCTAGTATTTGGTCCTTTGTATTCGTCGAACTTCAATTCCTGCCCTGTTCTTTCACTCTTCGATCTTGTCTCTCGTTGCTTCGGTGTTGTCTTTCATCTCTCCTTTGTCTTCGAATAATTTCTCTTTCTTCTTCTCGAACTAGTGTTTTCCAAGACCTATCTAATTCTTCTCTAGTTCTGACTGTTGTTATTGCAAGGTTATATAACAGATGCAAAATAATTCGTTGGTTATTCAATCCGATTTGTAATTGGGGCTGGTTATCCTAAGGAAAAGTCATGTAATTTTTAGGATGCAAAACTAGATCTAAATCTTCAAGCTTTTCCCTAGTATGGTCACCAAAAATGTTGACACTTGAATACATCAGGATCGAAATGGAAAACTCACGAGGATATGAATCCTCCTGTGTTTTTAGAGAGGTGGTACTCCTCTTTGGATTATGATATTCTTTGTGATTCTGAAAGCAAGAATAATATAGGACCCTAAGATCGTCCAATCTTTAATTCTCAAGAAAATACAAATGCTGAAAATAAAGAGTCTTTTATTTTAAAAGAGAATTCCTGAGAAGTGGACCAGGAATCTCAGACATCACATATTTTAGAAAATAAACAAAATTTCCTCACATCCATCATAGTGAAAAATAAAGATTCTGATCACATTCAAAATAAAAGAAGATGGCCTATTGATATAAGAGAAATTTCATAGAGTACTACATTTATAGCTCAAAGAAAGATAATGATGGATCAATTTCAAATACTTTATACTCAAGACTCAGAGTTATAAAATACATTCAAAATTGATCACGAATTAGTTCTCTGGGATTTCTCAAAATAATAATGTCTGTTACAGAGTATTGAAATTAAAGGCATTCATCCAAAGGCCTGGGATTGGGGATCCCACGAACCATAAAGAAAACATATACAAGAAAGTAAGAAATAGAAGGAAGAACATGGGCAGATGTCAAACAACAAGATCTGGTAAGAATACAAGAGAAGTTTATCAGGGTTCGGTTAAGCCTTTCTAGTTAAAAAAAAGAATATCTAGATGAAAAATGATAAAGGAAGAAATATGTGATCAATATGGACTTACTATGATGGTATCTCTCTCCATTTGCTTGTCGCTGTTTATTTTGTACCCTTGCTTGTTGCGGTTTGATTACCGGTTGTAACTGCTTCTAATAGAGTTTAAGAGATCTTGGCGAGTGAGTTGTTTAACCATTCTTGAATATACTCCCTTAATGGGGCAAAAATTACCTCTTATTTTACTTTAATGCCAAACAACTCTTTTTCAATTTCTCTTAAATCAATTGATAAATTTTATAAAGTACTCTCAATATCCTCATTTTTATTTGTGTACTCGACAAGCCAACTGCCAATATCATCATGTGTAAATTCAATCATAGTATCAAACTTTTCAGTTGGTGCCCTTTTCAGTTCTTCAATTTGTCCTTCGAAATGCTGTCGAGTCATGAACAATGAATCTGAGAGAAATTAGGGTCCGAGACTTCAATAGTGGTTCCAACAATATCTAAATCAAGAATTTTTGTGTTTGCTTCAATTTTCCTTCTTGATAAATCAAACAATTGAGTTGATAGTCCCTTTAATATGTTAATTCTTTCAATCCAACATGATTTTAGTTATTTGATGTGGATCAGAGAAGGTAGATTTTCTTTCTTTCTCAACTGCTCTGTCATTATCGAGACTTTCACTGCAAACATTATAACTCCATCTGTGTAGAACCCTTCATCATTTTTCAAATATGAATTCAAGTATTCCTTGGTATTCTGGATTCTCAAACTGAGAGAGGAAAAACTTTTTTCCATATCCCACAACTCTAAGATCAATGACATTCTTTTCTTAATATTCTCCTCGAAAAAATATCGAGTGGAAACAATTAAATTTGAGATTCCCTTGACTCTATTACTTGATTCTGAGGTTTCTTGAAGACTTTTTCTAGGACTAATCATAGAAAAAGGAGAAACCAGAATAGGTGGAGGCATGAGGGTTGCCTCCAATTCCTTAATTATTTCTTTCAGATGAGCATTCTCTTCCTCCGTATGTGCAATTGAAACATCAAGTGCATCCCCTGTGACTTTATGAATARACAATAATTTAGAAGGCAACATATCTCGAGTATCAATAGTAGACTGTATCTTCCACCTCTTGCTCTTTGTAGTTCTCTCAAAAACCAATTTCTTATATTCTTTATCAAAAGAGGCATTTTGTACAACGRACATTTMTTCATCAGAAAATGTCTTTTCCTGGATCATGATTGTGGAAATATGTTGTACATTTTCTCTAACAGGTACTTCTACATCTGGGAAAGTAATATTTTCAATATCTACATCCAAATCCATGTTATCCAATAACAAATCATTTTCAAGAGCATGTGTTTCTTCATCCTCCTGTTGTGAATTAGTCCTTTTTCTCTTGAATTTTAATTTATGGGGATTCTCCAGGTTCCCCTTAGGAGGGTGCCTCTATTCATCATCTCCTGAGTTATTACAATGCATTTTTCTTGTGTGGGATGTCCCTCGTTGAGGATTTTCCTTTGGTAAGGCACTTCTTCTAGAGGTAGCTGGCGACTGGACATTTTTCTCACTCACGGGTTTACCTATTTCTTTATGGTGCTCTGTATTACTTATGACAATCTCTATATCTCTAGAGTCTTTGTCAACTTCTTGATTATTTGGATTGTGACTGTCATTTTCTTATTCTCCTTCGACGACAAAATTTATGAGTGCTGAGCTAAGTCCAACTGAAAGCAAATGATTATAAAAAATATGATTAGGGTGGAAACCCTTGATATATTATGTGAATATTAGGTCAAAATGATCGAAATAAGCGGTATATTCATCTATTTTGGAAATCCCTCATAGAATAATTTCACCCACCTTCCACAGGAGAGGTACAAATTGCTTTTTTCTTTTTTTCTAAGAAAGTATGGAACCATAATTTATATTGTCTAGCTATCTCAATGATAATTTTTTTATCAAATATATAATGAGGAATAAAGATAGGTTTTTCAATAGAGAAGAAAACCATGATAACATTGTAGTCCTCCATTTTATCAAGGACACATTTTCCCTTTAGAAAAACCGTTTCTTCCAATGATAGCCGAGAAGTGTCTTTCCCAAATAACAACTTCTTGAATTTAGACACAAAATCACAAAATAACTCATAGAAATGATGGATGACTCTTTGCCTCCATAGAGGTTGGTACCACATGGTCACAGGGTCCATATTTATTTTCACTTTTTAGGAAATGTTTAAACCCTCAAACGTGTGACAATATGTAATAGAGAATATCAAATAAGAGGACATATAAAACTTTTTCTCAGCCTTGAAATTAGTCAACTGTGCAGTCATTTCATTCGAAATAATCATCACCCAGTCAAAGTTAGATTTTTCATGAACTACAAAATGCAATATATATAATTCCAGTTTTGAATGGTTTCTGTAGATTCCTAGCCAACAATTCTAGTAAACAACCAGAAAATTTATTTATAAGGATTTTTTAAGGAACTTACCTGAATTATGGATATATCTCTAGGCATTAGTGCAGGGTCATACAAGTACTCTTGAAGAAGCTCTATTCCGTTGTTCTTTATTTTTAGGAAATTTCTAGCTTCCTCCCCTTTATAAAACAGGTTCGGGTCTGGAAATTTTAGCATCTCTATGAATATTGAAGGAGCCAATGAAATAGGGGAAATATTTTGAAATGCGACGACCCTTCTGTTTTGAATAAACTTGTCAATGCACCAAGTGACAATATCCTTGCATTCAAAGACTTCTGGAACACATCACGCGAGAACTATTTCTGAGGTCCACACCCTATTTTTCTCTTTACCAAACAAATTTGAATAATACCAGTATGAGCGGGACCAATGATAGTTCTGATCTTCTCTAGCGAAGAGGTTTAAATTATCCCCACATAACGACTGTATTCACGGAGCTGGCCTACTTTTATTGAAACATTGCTTTGCACAGTAAAACTATTTTGAGTTAGATTTCTTTTTATAGAATCTTTAGTCAAAATAAATATCACTAGCCTCAGGATAAGCATCATTAATTAACGACCACTTCAACAATAAATTTGGTAGATAATCCTGTAGGGATAACATTAAATTTGACATCGAAAAATGTGAAGGAGGGGATGTGTAATGGTAGAGCATCAGGGTAAGTGACTAGTAAGAAACGACAGGTCCATGAGCCCAAAGGTCTGTGAGTCTGAAATTCCGAAAGTATGAAATGGCTAAGTGTTAGAAATTTTCAGGCGGACAATCGAGAGAGTGGAGGTATAACACATAGGTTCGCAAGTTCGAAAGTCTAAAAGTCCGTAATGCAAAAAATAATCTAAGTATTGGATGAACTTATACAAAAGTAAAGAGGGGATAACATGAGTCCGAAAGTCCACAAACAAAACAAAAACGGCTAAGTATGGTAATCTTGTAAGAAAGAAAAGGAAAAAAGAAGGGGGAGAAGAGAGATTGGGGAAAGGAAAACATGGGAAGGGAGAAGAAAATGTAAGAAAAGAAACATGAAAATATAAATAAAGGGGAAGCACAAAATGGGTTCAAGACAAGGGAATACTTGTCGAATCACAATGGAAGGAGTGTTGGGTTAATAATGATTTTGATAGTGCACCATCTTAGAGGAGTGTTGAGTTCAAGGAGGATCATGCTTGGAGGGTACCACCTTGTGGTTTTGTAAAGATCCAGTATGAGACTTGTCATTATGGTATAGTATAGAGCTCCATATTTTATGTTGGCATCCTTCATGTATTCTATATAAAGGGAGGATAGAGATTTTTTCATATCACACCATTGATATACTCTATTATATCTTTGTAATTTTTTTGGAATAGGGGGAAAGAGTTAGGATTGTGATGTAAACCATAGAAGAAGGCACGAAGAAGAGAGAAAGTGCTTGGATGTTCTTTGAGCGTTTTCTCTCATGAGATGCAAGATGACACTAGGGTTTGTGTTATGTTAAAAAACTCTAAAGGATAATAACACGATTAATTGATGGTTTGTCTTGTAGAAGTTGTGTCTCTTGTAGTGAAGCAAAATGAATTAGGGAAAATTTGCTCAAAAAATAGGCATCCTAAGGAAATTATAAAATAACAAGCCATATATTGTTGTTTATATATAATAATAATAATAATAATAATGGAAATATAATAAATAAATGATATTAGATATCATACAATAAATAACAAAAGTACTAATAATATAAAATATTCCATATTGAGAATTTCAAATATATTGAACATATCTTAAGACAATCTCACTAAGATCTTAATTAAGATGAGGTATACATATGGTTAAATATTTCAAATAGAAACTAGACACATAATCACCATTAAATTTTATATTTCCAATTCAATGATTATCATTGACCTAATTCTTTGAAATTCTATTCTCTATTGAAAATCCAATTCAATGAGCATGCTTTTTCTTATAAGGCCCATTTTGGGAGCAAGTTTTCTCTAATGAGGCACTAGGTTCCAACCCTAAATAAGACATGAAGAAAAGAGCTAAAGCCCTGGATGATATTACAATGTTGTTCTTGTGGGATGTGTTAGTGACCTATAACGATTGGGGATCTGATGATTCATAATCTATTTGTGGGTTTCGTGATGAAATTCCCAGTTTGCTGGCCTATTATCTCCTCAAATAAATTAGTCAATTTCATTTGATTAGGTGTTAGGTTGTTATTAGAAAGAACATTTCTAAATTTTTAAGGCTCATTTTAAAGAGTTTTAAGCTTGTAATAAACATTGGAAAACATTTGATTTAGTTTTTATTTCAAAAAACTCAAAATACAGGTTTCGATGGCTAAGTGTCTTTTCAAAAGGGTTTCTAAGCCACTGAAAGCCCTAGCTTTCAACGACTTAAACGTGAAACTCAGGGCTCTCCTAGCCACCGACAACACAGGGAGATTTGAAACAGTCAGCTTGTCTTAGTGAAATGCAATGATTGTATTTAGCCGTCGAAAAGACAGGGGAGATGTCGAGTATGACTTGGTAAGTGGTGTTTTATGAGTTATTATATTATGATTTGATCTACCTAAACCTAAACCCTCCAGATCTTACACCTGTCCTAGGAATTAGGATCTGATCTCGATGTACCCTGACTTGATCATTTCAACTTCTGTTTCATAAAATCACGTGGCCTTTGTACTTCCTATCCTTCAAGGTTTATCGAATGATCATTATCATTTCAAATATTAACTACCCTCTCACATCCATCAAAATTAGGGCTCGCCTTAATCGATTTTCCCCATTTCTTGCCTCTGTCATAACTGAGCACAAACCTCCCTAATTCTGCGCTGAGTGGTCTCCCTCCAAGCTCGAATTTCCAATTGCAGGTACAGAAGAATTCCATCAAATGAAGAGAGGAGCACCAACATTGAGGAAGGAACTTGATGATATTGTTTACCTAGAATCACACCCAGAGGTGTGTCACCTCTTCAAGGAGGCAGGTTGTTATGAATTTTGTAAAAAAGTGCAGATCTCTCATCAACAGGTGGCAAAATATTTTGCTCTCACATTTGATGGCAGAAAGGAAGTCATTGGAAAAGACGAGTTCTTGGTGGATGAAACTCTCATAGCAGAGGTGAAAGACCTGCCAAGGACTGGAGAAAACTGGTTCAAGACCACTGTTATAAAGGAGGTTGAATTTAGGTCTTATTTGAAACCAGAGCACAAGTGTTTTATATGGAAGAAAGACATTCCTATGTCTTTTCTGGAGGAGAAATGACAACACCTGCTGAAGTAAATTCTTGTTTACATAACCTGTGAGGGTAGATATAATAGGGTAATGATTTATCATTTCAAATTGATGAATCACTTTACTAGCAGGAGCCCCTTGAACCTGCCTTATTATCTCCACATAAGCTTAAATAAGATGGATCATCAAGTCAAGGCTAAACCAAACAAGGTTGCAAGCAGATTATCCCATCATGGTTTGATTAAGCTCTTGATTTATGAGCTATTGCAGAGAAGGAACAAGGATTGGGGCCACTTCTTATTTTGGAATGAGTTTCAGACTGATTTACAACCAAAGGATAAAAAGGGGTCATTTTCAAGGAAGTCTTCCACTCCCAAAAGTGGAAAGAGAAAGAGGAGATCAATCTCTCCAGTCGCAGTTGATCAATCCTCTCCATCTTCTAAGTCTAAAAAATCTAAGAATAAATTGGATTTTAGAAAGGATGCAAAGAAGGCAAAAGCACCTTCAGTGGACAAGAATATCCTCAATCTCCCCTATACAGACTCTGAGGATGAATAAGAC
>SNQJ01S0277882.1:0-11276 GCA_010110895.2 Picea sitchensis
GTCCTGGGCTTGTTGCAGGCAACCACTAAAGGAAACCTCAACCACTACCTGTACAAAGGTGTGGTCTGGCATTAAAATCCTTACAACATTTATTGAAATTTTTAATTTCAAAATTGAGAGGGTTGCGACTCTCCCTTTCTCCATTAAATGTGTGCTGGATGTGTTGGTTGGCTGGCACGCTGTGACATGGAGCGATGCTCCTGCATCATACTCCTCAGCTAGAAAAATCATGGTCTATTGATCATGAGATCCTCTTATCCAGTGTTGAAATCCACCTGGATCCCAAACTTTCCCTTGGAGTTGTCCATCTGCTCCTCTGCTTTGTTGTTGTTGTTGGTGTTGCTATGCTGCTCTTGCAGGCTCCCTTCTACTCAGCTTCTTGTTGTTGGCAGTCTCTACTACTGAACACAACATCATCCTTATGATTTCTTCAATTACCTCGTCCAGCTGCTCCAATGGCTGGCTCTCCTTATGAAGTCTCCTCAGCTGCACTTCTTCCCGGCAAATGGGTCGATCAACTAGATCTCCCATGCCATATTTTTCCTCTGTGGCCTCAACTTGCCATCCTGCTGCATAATTCAGCTCTGCAATCTTATTTTCTTGATTGACCTGTTGTTCAGTCACCTTCTCTGACATATTAGCTTCTGCCATTTCCCCTTGTGCTAGTTGAATTCCAGCTTCCTCCAGTTGCTCCTCAGAGTGGAATTCTCCTTCATCTTTTGTTGCATGCCTCGGTACTGCAGTTATCATCTCTTTAGCTCCCTGGCTGAAAATTCTGAGCGGTTCCTCGGAATGCTCTTCTTCTAACATCTGCATGATTTTCTCCTTGTGACAGCCATATACTAGCTCTGGATTGTTCAACCACTCCTCCAGCATCTCTAACTCCATTTCCCATGGAGTGAGCATCTTATTTGCATGCTCCTCTTATGTTGGGGAAAACATTAGTGTCTGCTCCTCCTCTCCCTCTATGATAGTCTCTGTTGGTTTTCCTTCTTCTGTTGTTGCTTCTGCAACACATACTCTGGCCTCAACTGGGCTGCTTGGTAGGAATACTTCAATTCCCCCAATGATCAGAATGTATTTCTGACCCTCCTTCGTTAGCACTCCTTGTTGATCCGAACTCTCCTCTGAGTTCATGAGACTTTCCATAGCCTCATCTTTTCCCCCTTGCCCACTTAGCATCCTGGGAATTTTCTACTGCCCACCTGGCAGTGTATGAGACCAACTGGTCCCATCCCATTGCCCACATGGCAACTCGAAAGTTCACTTTTGCGCACCTTGCAGTTTATGAGATCAATCGATCCCATCTCCATCAACACTCCTTGCTGACCCAAACTCATCCCTGAGTTCATGAGACTTTCAGACAATCTCATCTACTCTCCCTTGCCCAGTTGGAAATATGGGATTTTTTCCCTGCTCACCTGGCAATTTACGATATCTTCAGCTAATCTCATACCATTTCCCTCCTGGCAATATGAATTTCCATTGCTGTCCTCTCGACAGTCTATGAGATCCTCCAATGATCTCATTTCATTGCCCACCTGGAAATTGGAAAATTCATCTCTGCCCTCCTGGTAGTTTATGAGACCCGAAACTGATCTCTCTTCCTCATCACTGACGGTTTCTCTAACTTTTGGCTCACAGATGCAAACCAACTCAATGTCACTGAGGCTTTCAGCATACCTCAGCCATATTTTCAACAGCGTTTGCTATCTTTTGGCCAACAACTCCTTGATTGGCCACTTCACCTTCTTTTTCATGGGCCATTCATACACCCATCATGTTCTTTCACTCTGTTGCATTTGAAATGCAAGCTCCTCCATCCTCGCTCTTATCTTGGCGAGTTATTTATCCATCTTAACCTTGCTCTTCATCTGTTGATGGTCCTCTCTTTGATCATGTTTATGGCCTTCAGTAGCCATCTTCTTCCCTTTGAATCCTCTGTTGTTGTTACTCTACAACTGAGAGCATTTCCAGTATCTCCTACAGTCCACCCGACTGTCTATTTGTTGTTGCGTCCTGTAACAATCTCTTCAATCCTCTTCATCTGAAATATACAGATGAAGTCCAGGCTCTAATACCACTTGATGGTGTGTATCAGAGCTACTTTTTGTCTGTAGACTGCAGGCAGAAGGAGGCAAAGTAGATAAAGAAAATAGATTTTAGATGTATGTTGGATGTGCATTTGCAGGGATAGATAGATTTTCCTATCTGAGAGTTCTTTGATTTCAGGTTTGGATTCTTTGTGATTTCATGAAAGAGTGCATGGTAGAGTATTGCGGTCTCTGAAATCCATTGAAGAAGAGTGCACTTCTGAATTCTATGGAATTTAGACAGAGACGTGCCAGGAGGGTGCACCAGAGGAAGTCATTGACTCAAGGAGGAAGCCTCAAGGTTGTTGAACACCTTGAAGGAGAAACTGTGCAGAGGAGAGAACAGAGAGGAGAAGCAGAATTGTTGAGAATTCTGTAAAGGCTCTGCCAAGAGGGCATTGAGCAAATGCACAGGATGCATTAAGGAGAAATCTATTTCGAGTTCGGTGAGAAGACAGAGTCACTGAGGATTCTGGCGAACTCTGCTAGGTGGGCATTGACTTGGTACAAGTGTGCACAGAAGGAACTCTTGTTTGAGTTCAGATAGAAGAGAAGTGTCATAGGAGGAGACACTCACAGGGTTACTGAACACCCTGCAGGCTCAGCAAATCATGCTTGAGAAGGAAGTTGCCAGAGGGGACTTACATCCCTTCAAGGAGAGAAAGGGACAGAGACCCTTCGAGGTCATAGCCACAGATAAGCTCAGAAGAGATAGCACCATTTCATGCAAAGGTTCTGCAAGAGGTTGCATAGTTCGAAGGAACCTTTGAGGTTCAGAGAAATAAAGCTAAGGCGGAGGAATGCCTCTTAGAATACAAGCGGGAGCCAAGGTTACAGGCTTCGTAGCAGAGACAAAGTTCGAGGCCTTTTGGAGCAAGAAATCTTCCAAGGGAAAGGAAGAAGGGCATGCTCAAGGTAGAGCACAACTGCCATTAGATCAGTTGGAGAGGCGAGATATGGGTCGTTGAAGTCTATGTCCAGAAGCACACAGGAAAGTGCACAAGGAAGAGAAACAGATATGGGTCGTCAGATCTAGTGCAAAGGATCAATATCCATTGGATCCGGAGGAAGGTGCATGGAGTTTCACCTCTAGGAGGTCGCGTAGGAGAGGAGCTGAAACGGACGGTGAAATTTCTTCATGGAAGAAGTGTCGAAATCCCATGGACCGTTGAATCTCACAGATCTGTGAGAAGGTTAAGGTTGAGTGTCTTTTAGCGTTCAGGAGCTCAGGAGCCATTGATCCCACTTTGGAGTGGAATTTCGACATTTCGGCATTTCGGGGTTCATCATTTCGGCAATTCCGATGACAAGGAGTCGGGGCACTTTGCGTTGAAAACCCCGAAGTCACGAAACGCAACGTGTCTTTGGAGTAGAGTTGTGGTCACGGAGGAAGTAGTCACATGGACCGAGATTTGGTCAGGGACTAATCGTCATTGAGCCATTTCGACATTTCGTCATTTCGGGGTTCGGGAAGTAGAGGAGGCTATGATTTTGGAATCGAGAGTTTCAAACTCCCGGTTCGCGAAATACCGAAAGATTCAGAGCCATCGGATCGAGGAAGATCTCAGCCATAGATCATGTGGGAGGTGAGGCATTGGGAATTTGGGAATAAGAGTTTCGAAAGGAAAGGAAACTCTCTGCTGTGGATTTTCGTGAGTCGCGAAATCCCAAAGAGCGAAAGGAAAAATTCCCGAAAGGTTGAGAGACAATAGCCGTTGGGCCCCAATCGGGTTTCGAGGTTTCGGGACTCAAGAGGTAGATTTGCAAGGTCAACACAACTCCCGAAATCACGAAGAGAGAAATGTCGAAAGGTGGGTCCCAAGTATAAGTCAGAGGATACGTGTGGCGGAAGTCAAAGGAGTGGTCAAGGTTTGGTGAAAATCCCGAAAGGCCGTCGATCTCACCAAAGGAGAAATTTCGGAATTTGGGGAATCATAAGGGAAGAGGAACGATTTTTGGTTGTTCGCTCAAGTCCTGAAAAGCCAAAATTAGTGGGAAACAAGTGGCATTTTTTTAGTGCATTGAAGGAGTCAACCTTCATTGACATTTCGGGTTTCGAAGGTTGAAGAGTCAAGGAACTTACATCAGGATTCGCGAAGTCGTGAAATCCGAAATTCCTTTTTCAGTAAAAGTCTCGATCATATTTTTTGATCAGGTGTGTAGAGTTAGTGCCCTGTGTTTGATCACGCAGGCATAACTCATAAGGACCTGTGGATACACCCTTGTGTGTGTGAGATATTCCCTATGGGGAAAATTGAAGAGTCAATCTGACTCAGGAAAAGGTTTAGAACGATCCTAAGACCGGGAGGTCACGCAGAACCTACTGAGGCAAGGGGGGTCTGTGTCAGAAAGCCTCCCCGTCGACTGCTCATGGATCTGGACCATCCCAAGATGTGACCAAGAAATGCACCAAGCATCACGATGACTTAGCGAATGAAAAGCTAATCCCATCCATCCTGCCCAACTACATCCCACCCCTGGTCGGTGTGGTGAGTCGTGATAGTGTCCCGAGGGACTTCGACTACACCCTGATTATTGCGTACCTCCCGAAGGGGATACGCGCAATTAAACCAGAATTGGAGAAGATTATGACATTGAATATCAATGACTATAATCTGGGAGACTGCAAGAGCTATGGCATGCTCTCACCTCATAAATACTTGACCAAGACGAAGGGAAATAATTCAAATATCATTGCCCAACCATGGACCATGAACATCGCGCAGCCCACTATTCTAAATGTAATGAAGATACCCCATTTAGGAAGGAATTAGGAGGTTAACGTGTGCGTTAAACTCCTGATGTCATGCTTCCATGGAAGTTATTTGTGGTTGGACAGACTCATTATCATCGATCCAGTGTCGATCCATAGGATCGTCGAATTAAGCATGCAAGGACCAGACCCACGGGAATTTTATCTAGGGAAGCCTATAACCTGGCTTAGAAAATCAAAGACACCTACAGTGATGTGGAGAAGGGGAAGTGAGGCTACAAGGTAGCCTCCATCCAGAATGGCGCAGTATGCCTCACTTTCCAGTTGATTGCTAGTAATCTAGTCTGGAAGAACAAACCCACATAGGTCGCAAGGTTTGTCGTTGACCTCGCCGAAAAATGAGTGGAAGGGCTACAAATGAAATGGGCAAGCTACCCAGTTAACCAGTTAGAACAGGACTACCACAAAGCTCAGGATCAAGGCTATGAGTTCCATTTCAGTTGGCTCCCGATCCTCATCGCCTTCATTGCTTGGGAGATGTTGGAAGGAGCGACCTTCCCTGACATTGAGCCATTTGAACCACTAGTTGTGAAGTTCACCACGCTCTGGTATTCGAGCGATATGGGGAAGCAATGGCAGTCGAACGTTGTTTTCCACATCTACTACCTACAGTTGAAGAGGGCTATTGATTCCTTCCCTCATATGACAACGAAAACCCTCGATGGGTTCAGGCCAATTGGGAAGTTCCACATAGATAGGCATTTTATTTATATCACTACGCATGGAGATGAGCATAAAATAACTCTAGTCATACTACAAGCTTATAGAGGAAGACATGGAAGATATCATTAAGGAATGGACCATAGAGTTCCTTATACCAGTTGACTAGGACGAACTTTCCGACCCCGACCTAATCGAAATTCTGATGGTTACTCGCGAAGAGTATGATGCACCGAGAAGCAATAGAAGGAAGAAGAAAGAAGAGGTACAAGATCTGAACAGTGTATCAGATGAAACTGCTTCAGAGTCACTAGGAGGAGGAGGTGATGACGAACTATACAAAGACGAGAACAATAAGGAAGAATACAATCAGAAGCAACGCGAAGTAACACCGCCTAGGGATCCCATTGATGAGGCTGAGGCCCCCAAGAAAAGAAAGTTTTCCCCCTCGAAACCTTCGTCGCGGAAGAATTCCAAAGCTAGCAAGCCCAAGATGGAGATTGTAATCATGATGGATGACAACAACCTAATCATCATTGCTGCCTCAGATACCTCAGAAGATATTTTATAGCACAATTAATAAAAACAGGAAACCATGTATGAAAGGATTGAAGGAGAGCTAAGAGGGGTACAAAAATACCTTCACTCCATCCGTACAATGTCCGTTGCAGCCCCGCCATCAGAAGAAATAGAGCTGGGAGATGAGCCTGCCCAACTCCGTAGAATAGTTGATGCGACCGAAGCTTGCCTTCATCATGTCCAAGAAGAAAAAGAATGGGCCACAGAGACATTGAAGCAAGTACAAGAGGAAGTCATAGAGAAACTTTGGGTTGCACAGCAGGAAAAAGACGACCTCCAAGCGAAGTTCACAGAGGATAGAGCACAAATCCAGCAGGAGAAAGAATAGTTTCTCGTAGAGTAGGTCAGAGTTAAAGAAGCATTCAACAGATCACTTCACTCTATGACAGGCTTGGAACAGATGGAGGAAGACCCAGTGGAGAATCAAGTCGCGAAGCTTACGGAAGCCATCTAGCAGCTTCAACAGAGAGTAGTAGAACTAGAGCTACAAATAGTGCCCAACACTTCGCAGGAAGTGAGAGACCAGAGAGAAGAAGTTGCCTAAAGAGCAGTCCATAGAATCAAGGCCTTAGCCTTGGAATGTAAACATCTTAGCATTCAAAGTGCACAGACTTATGAGTGACTTACAGAGGACCTTGAACTAAAGAGACTCGAGTCACAGATCCAGGAAGCAAAGAAGTAAGCAACAACAGTACAAGCACAACTGAAACTCCTATCAGCAGTTGAGAGAATGAAAATATCCCAAGAACAGTGCACAGCTTAGCAATAGTTCCATTCCATACAGAGAAAAGTCATGGAAGTGACTCAGAAGCTCCAGCCAATCCAGGATGCAGCCTGCCTACTTTTTTAGGAAATTGAAGGATGAGGGAAGGGGTTGGAACAAGTAGTCACTTCGTTAGAATAGTGCTTGGAGGGACCTATAACTGAGGCAATTATTCAAGAGTTCATTGAGCAGGAGGCTCTGGCGAAGTAGCAGGTCGAAGCAGCTCAAGCCAAGCTCGAGGCATTTGAGGCAGAGTTACCCAGAGCAGAGTGACTCAGGACAATTCACAGGTGAGTGTTGGGCGCGTGTTGGCCCTTGACCAAGTTTTGGAGATCCTTGGTCACGTTTGACCTCTTTTGGGACTTCAACAGGCTGGTCGAAGGCGGAGTGCAAGTCGAAGCGGAGATCGTAGGATCTCACCCCTTTTTAGGGATTTTTGGGTTTTGGGCTTATGTAACAGGTATGGGAATGTTAGCCCATGGGTTCACCCATGCTTTGGGACTTTTGTAATGTATAAATAGATATATAGGAAATGTAGGAAGGGGCCAATGTGCTAAGTGCAAGTGATTGTAAGAGGCTCTATGCTTAGTGTATGTTGAGACTTGCAGAGCTAAGTTTGGGTCACCTGTAGTGCTTTGTGCATAGACTGCGAGGAGCTTTGTGTTGTGACCTAACTCAGGGAAGGAGGATCTGGAAATGTGCACACAAATCTCATGTCCTCTACGAAGTAGGGTTTTGATGTTCTATGCATGTAAGAAGCTTGACAGAAGATAATAAGAAGAGAAGAAGAATCGGTGGATGTTGCCCCACACTAGGGTGAACCACATATATCATGTGTTATGGTTTCTTTGTGCTTTGTGGTTGTTGTGTTCTTCATATGATTTATGCCTAGTTTAGTAATGCATGTTAAATGCATCTGATAATAGTATTTTAGTGCTTAATAATATGAATGAATGCCAGGTCTGATCTATCTTGATGTGGTTAGTGCTTGAATGAGTTAGATCTAGTTGAATATTGTGTTGTTCTATAATAAGGGTTTGATCCTGCGATGTGAATAAGGGTGAATTATTGATGAATATTAACTTCTAAGTTCTTTTTTAGAGTGTTGTAATCACAGATCTGTGTCCCAGCTAGGTTGCAGACACTTGAGTCCTGCAACCATCCCTGCCTCTACCTCGGGTGAGACTTCATCTTCTTTGCAGGTGTTGTCGAAAGGGTCGCTAGTTAGGGTTTTTTTGGTGTGTTGTTGAAGTGTTGAACCCTGGGTCTGCCCCTATGCCAACAATTCCTCAGGTCTTCCAACCAAATGGAAGCCTTTCCATTGAGGTTGAATATGGTTATTTGAGCCTTCAAGTTTTCAGAGTAGTCATGAACTCTGAAGTACTTCTTTAAACTTAGCAGCCAAGCTTCTGCCTCTTCCCCTTTCTTAATCTCTCCATCGAAAGAGGGTGGTTTAGATTTCTTGAACTCTTCAAGATCATGAATTTTGGAATGCTTTCACTTATTTCCTTTCCTTTGAGAATGTGAGTTAGTCTTGCTACTAGAATACCCCTCGGGGTTTCCCTCTCCAGAGGAATCTCCCAATGAGTGTCCCATGCCTCCAAGTTGGGCCTTCCTTGAGGTAATCCTTTGAGTGTGACCACTTATGGGGTCACTTTTTCGTATCTTAGGTGGGCTTTGACTTCTCTTGGTATGTCGTCAATCCACATGGTTGGTTGCAGTTCCATGCTACAGTTTCCTTTGTATATCGAATAAGATCCGCAACAAGACTGCATTAATTTTCGTTTGTTTTCCTTGCTCCTTTATCAATCTCTCGGTGTTGGCCTTGCAACTCTGTAATTCGGCCATGAGGATCCTTACAGTTTCATCCAAATCCGGAGGGGTCTCCACCACCCTCCTCTCATCATATTCTTTGTATCTATTTTGGGAGCCATCCCCCACTTCATGGCGTGTCACCATCCTTTATGCTTGTAGTTTCCTGCGATTTACTGACTACTTGAGTGTTGAAAAAACACTTGTTGTTAGCTAACATTTTATTAGTTCATGAACAACACACAGTTCATATTTCTTAAATACACACACAGTAGAAAGTTTTCATTATTTTCACCAAACTCTTTAGGAAAGAGGTAAGACAGGGTGTCACTCTTAAAAGTACTTTAAAAATGGTTAGTATGCAACTCGTCCATGAGCCCAAGTAGGCCAAGTGTTGTAACCATGCTCTGATACCAATTTGTAACAAACCTGACCCCTGAGTGGCTTTCCTAGGGATGGGGCATCAAAATTTTGTTCTCCTTAAGTGGTAAAATCCTTCATTCGGGGTCTCTATCACATTCTTCTCATCTATATATTTCCAACCACAGTCTCCATGCTCAAAACCGAGCTCTAAACCGGTGGATATACCTTTCTGAAGTTATTCATGCGTTTATTGGTTGAGGGTCACGTGGATTCACCTCACACATGTTATTTCTAATTTCCTTCATCCATGATGAAAGATCATCTACCATCTGATCCCATGATTGGACTTAATCTCTTTCTCATATATCATCTATGGAGGAATTCGGTTCTTCACGCCTATTTTTTATCTACGCACGAGACCACCCGAAGTTCCAAACTTCCAATGTCCCATAAGATCGCCACGTGGCTCTGACCTTTGGGTCGTTCGGTCTCTCTATCATACTGCACCCCAAAACTTCCATAGTCCCAAATTCTTGGGCTTCTAGAGTCTTGTTCACTTCACCAATCCTTTTTGGCCAGGTGGGAATGTACCACGAACTGACACGTGGAAGTTCCAGTGGTGGCATTTACCCTCATCAGGAGAGAAACGTGCCACGTTCCAGTAGGTATATAGGGTATGTGATATGCACAAATCTGGGTAAGATGTGGCACTTCAAACTAAGTTCCACGTGTCCCCGGGTGATGTCACTATGCCATGTCACCCCGTACTGACAACCTTCTAACATCCCTCATATCTCACGATCGAGATCCAGCCACGTAGACCCATAGATATACGGCTCTCCTTCACTTCATAACTTTGACATTTGGGGAGTTTGATGTTATAGCATCTCCATTCTCTTGAAGTGGAACTTCGTTGAAGTACCATACGCGAAACCTTCCACTAGACGATCGAACGGTCGAGAAGGGGCCCCAATGGACTCTCTAGATCAACGACTCATAACCTTTCACGACTTCGACACTCAGGTATTTTTTACAGTTATGAAGTTTGACATCCCAAGGATTCGATCTCCGAAGCTCTAAATTCGTCAAGAGCTAGCTCCTTTCACACTTAGTGTAGGGTTCTTATACCCTGGTCATATGGGCCCTCTGGTGAATCTCGAGCTTTAAGTTCTACTCTTAGCCAAGATTTGGTTAAGGTCGTGGGTGCGAGCCTAAGGTCTCCCGGGCTACTAGTTTGAAGGGAGCACCTTCCTAGCTGATAGAACTTTAAGTTCTCAAATAGGGCAGGGTAAACTCATGGAATTACCAAGATGGTAGCAATTTCGAGAGGCTTGCTCCAATTATGGAACTGTGAGGTAACTCCCTAGGGAAAACACCTTCAAGGGTTAAACTGGAGCATATGGGAAATCAAGAAGAAGCATAAGTTCTCAAGGAGATAATTACTTACACATCAATCGATCAGTCAATAAAGAGGTCAATCTTAAATGTATACATGCATGCATTCATTCATTATTCCATTTCAAAGAACAAAGAATGAAAACACTTATCATAACCAGAAGACGTGATGCGACTGCTAAAATGAGTGCTCGTTTCCACCCAACCATAGGCTTAGCCACTCCTAACGGATCTACCACTGGCCACCCCCGAGCTAGACCATGATGCTTTGAGATTCAATATTTTCTTTCGGCTCAACGAAAGTTAGGGATGAAGGTTGCTCTCCTTCTCCTGGCACAAAAATAGACAGGGACAAAGGTTACTCTCCTTCTCCCGACTCAGTCATAGATAGGGATGAAGGTTACTCTCCTTCTCTTAAGTCAGTCTTTATTTCCTATGATCATAACACACTCTTTTTCACAGTTCTTCCTCGAACCCGAGAGCTCATTCTCTCGTCTCTGCACTCTTCATAGACCTTCCTCTACCTACCATGCCCTTCCTTTCTTTCCTTCCTCAGCAAGATTGTGTGTGGAATGAATTCCTAGTCCGTGGTCTACCCCATCCCCTCATTAACTCTTGAGGAGGTCTTCCTACCTACCATCTTGACTGTAATTCATTCATGGGTCAAAGGGTTGTTCTGATCCTAAGAAATTAAGTCCAACAAAGTACTGGTCTGGTGGAGGTTAACACAACCATTCCTGGTCCCCTTCACCATCTCTTTTATATCATTTGTGGTATCTCTTAGCACACCCCCCTTCCAGTAGTCATGCAACACTTATCCATTTTCTAGTAAATAACA
>SNQJ01S0277883.1:0-11354 GCA_010110895.2 Picea sitchensis
GTCGAAACACTTCATCATAGGAGTGTCGAAATGCCGAATCGCCGAAACGTGAAATGCTAAAATCCCAAAATAGGCACACCAACAAAGAGCTTCGCAGACCGAGAAATAAATCCATTTCAGAGTCCCAGACACCGGGAGTTGAAGGTCGAAACAATTCACCACAGAAGTGCCGAAATGTCGAATTGCCGAAATGCGAAACAATGAAATACCAGATCTTTGATACGACTCCATTTTAGAACTTCGGATACTAGGAGTTGGAGGAGTTAAGCACTGAAAATCTTCACCACAGGAATCCTGAAACAGTGAAACGCGAATTGCCAAAATGTCGTTGATCCGACTCCATTTTAGAGTTTTGGATACCGGGACTTGGATTTGTCAAGAAATCTTCGCATCAAGGATGCTGACTTTCCGAATTGCAAAATCACGAAAGAACTTTATGGATAAGCACTCGGTCACCAGTGGTGGTCAGATTGTCGAAGAGTTGTAGAGAAAATCTTGAAGCGGCAAGCTCCATTTTGGAGTTTCGGGGACCGCGACTTGGAGAGTCAAGATGCCTCGCAATAGGAATCGCCGAAATGCAGAAACATCTTTTGGTGTAGGCTGTGGTCACATCGACAGAAGATGGAGAAAGGAGTTAGTGCAACCAAGCTCCATTTCGAGGATCGCGACTTGAAGTGTCGAGACATTTGATCACACAAATGCCGAATTATCGAATGCCAAAATTGTGGAATATCTATGTAGTCGGTGGTCACTGTCGATGGTCATATAAGTGGAAGGAGATAGCATAGCTAGGATACATTTCATGGTTTTCTCTGTAACTGCTAGAAACCACTGATGGTTTCAGCCAGAGGACTTGAAAAGACTTGAGTGTGATTGCCAGAGGAGCTGAAGAGTTTCAAGGAATCTGCCAGTGGGATGAAGACTGGTCATAGAGGCAATTGATAGATGGAAGAGCGTTGAAGCCTGTAACTGCAAAAGAGAGGTTGAGCTCGACTATAACAGAGAAGCAGAAGAGTCTCGACTACTGGAGAGGTGAAGCAATCTCTAAATAACACCCAGTGATGATGGATGCATGCGTTTAACTACCAGAGAAGCTGAAGAGTTGGCATGATGATGAGGCAGAGCACTCGAGATGGATAGAGCATGCAGAAGCATGGCGAGATAGCATGCACAAGGTGCACAGAGACTAGATGTATGCAAAACAAAGAGGAGATGGAGGTTGTTGTTGTTTAGGGTGATGAAGGAGTGTAGAAGGAGGGGTGTGCAGCAGCAGAAACACGGAGAAGAGGAATGGTGCATTGAATGGACATGGCACATAGAGCATAAAAGGCAGAGGCATAGAAAGTGCAAGGGAAGTGTGCAGCAAGACAGTGAGGTAGGAAAGGAAATCTGAGGTGCTCTTGTAGAGAAAAATAGAAGATCAAAAGATGCAAGAAGATGCAGACAGAGAGACATTGATACAGGAGAGAAGAAAAGCATAGCAGAACAATGATAAGCCTAGTAAGCCAATGATAAATATTGTATCATTGTGATAAATTTATATATAGAAAACTTTATATGTTAGGGTGGAAGGGAGGTGCTAGGGAGGACTATTGTCCTCATAGGTTTAAGTGTGTGCTTGAACATAGGGAGTTGTAGCTTCCATCTGGTTGCATCCGGGGAAACCAGGGTGGCAAGGTGGTGCAAGGGAGAACTGTTGTTCTCTGTTATACAGGTTGGTTCCTGTGTGACTGGAAGTTGGTGCTTCCATCCAGTTGATGCTGGAACACTTAGGGAGTTGGTGCTTCCTTCTAGTGGGTGCTAGAGAAACCAAGGAGTTGGTGCTTCCTTCTAGTTGGTCCTAGAGAATCCAGAGAGTTGGTGCTCTCAGCAAGTAGTAGTTTGCAAAACAGAGGTTGTAGCCTCATTATGAGTTGGTGCTCATATGTATGATAATGTAAAGAATGTAAAGATTACTTATCATATGAAGAAGAAAATGTTTTTACCCTGTATGGGTTTCCTCAGGAAATATCTATCTATGTGTATCTCATATGTGTGGCTGATGATGAATGTTCTATTGCTTACTTCCTTGCATTATTGTGACTGTCATTAAATGTTGTGTAAAGAGCTTAAAATAAGCATAATTTTTTAAGCCTAGTAACAATTGATTCACCCCCCTCCTTCTCAAGTGTCCAACATGATTTACCTAATAATTACATGAAGAGCCTATCAAAATTTACAGGTGAAGGGGATTTAATAGTCACAGAGCATATACTCTTTTTTTATATAAATTTGTTGATATCCTTGGAATTGAACATGAAGATGTTTACATGAGACTTTTAGTACAAACTTTCGAAGGGCAGGTTAAAACTTGGTTTAGAGGACTCCATGTGGACTCTATACCATCATATAATGATTTAGAGATTTATTTCTTAAGACAGTGGGGTGAGAAAAAATATAACCTATATTACTTAACTGAATTTTGAGCTTTAAGAAAGAAAACATATGAAACTATTTTAGAGTTTATTCAAAGACTCAAAAATCTCTATAACAAAATTCCAGGTGAAGTAAAACCTTCATAGCCAACTGCAAAGGTTACTTTTGCAGGGGCCTTTGATTCTAATTTCGATTTACTTTTAAGAGAAAGAAGAGACACAACTTTAGTTGGAATGCAAGACGACACCATTGAAATTGAATCAAATATGATGGCCTTAGGAAAGTTAAAAACAAAATTAGATATGGGAACAAGAGAACCTAGGTGGTTCAAAGAAAAAATGGGGCCCTCTAGTTCTGGAAAAAACACAACAGCAGAAAAAATGGATGAAATGGCTAAAATTATAAAAGATTTATCAAACAAAATTTCCAGGATGGAAATGGAAAAGGACAAATCAGATCCATATGCAAGAAATAAATTTAGAATAAATCCTAATACAAATCCTCATATTCAACAAAGGAAAATCAAGAATGAGGATCAGAAGATTCAAGCTCCTTTTAAAACTGAAAATCTCATACAGGGAGATGAGGTTCAAGATTATGATGAATTAGATGAAGATATAAATAATCTTTGTGATGATGATTTTGAACCTCACTTAACCAAACAATATTACGAGAAATATTTAGATATGGTATCCTTATTTGATGATCAACAAGATATCAACAACTTGGGAGAATCTACATATAAGGGGCTTGTTGATTCAATAATGGCATAAATTCAAAATAAATATGATTTGAGGCCAAGAGATAAGAGTTCAACCAATAATCCACCAAAACACTCTTTTCACGAAACAAATAAAATGATCCAGTAGTTTCAAAACCACCCACTGAAATACAAGTTTCTCGAGTAAAGAAAGTGGAAGCAAAAGAGACGCAGACTAAAAGGCCAGAAAATAAAGAAGCTGAATTTCAGACCACAAAACTTGAAAAATCAGTTCATATCCTTAATCTAGAAAACAAATTGAAAAAGATTAAAATTCCAGTACCTCTGGTTGAACTTGCTATAAATTCGGTCTATAAGAAACAAATTTCAAAGGTGATAAACTTTTATGGTGCAGAATGTCAAGCTGATGTTATTAACTTGCAAGATGAGAAACCTACGATTATGTTTGGACCACATATTGAGAATGGTAAAGATTATGTTTCTCCATTCTATATCACATTGACTGTGCATGACTATCTATTACACAATTGTGTGTTAGATTCAGGTGCTTCACACAATTTAATACCTAATATTATAATGGAAAAATTGGGCCTTCAAATTACCAGACCTTATCAAGATCTGTACTCTTTCGATTCTAGAAAGGTTAAGTGTCTAGGTATGATTAAATATTTGGTTCTGAATCTTGCTCAAGTTCTAGTAAAAAATATGTTTATGGATGTGGTAGTTGTTGATGTTCCTACAAAGTATGGCATGATTTTTTCAAGATCTTGGGGTGCCAAGTTAGGAGGATCAGTTCAGTTGAACATGACATATGCTACAATTCCAATTTTTGGTGGACAGTTTACCCGATTGTATAGAGAGACTAGATTGGATTATACTGTAAGTGACCCTCAAAACCCTAGTAACTATCCAATATATTTTGTTGATCAAGATTTAGGTAACTTTATTTTAACTTTAGATGATGATTTTGAAGAATGTACACAAAAAAAGAAAATACAAAAATAGAATTCTCGAAGAAAAATACAAATTTTAGAGGTGGGATGCGGAAAATGTTCTTTGATGGTGCTTCATCTTGGGAAAGAGAAGGAGCTGGAGTACTATTTGTGGCACCAGGTGATGAATGATACATTCCTTTTTCTTATAGGTTGCAATGGGACATTGATTATACAAATAATGTATGTGAATATGAAGCTTTAATTTTAGGATTAGAAGCTGCAAGGAAATTAAAAATCAATCATTTGATAGTTTATGGTGATGTTGAACTTATTGTAAAACAAATAAAACAATAATATCAAGATAAACATCCAAGAATGAGGTCTTACATAAATTGTGCATGGGATCTCATAGAAAATTTCTTCTTATCTTTTAACATTCACTCTATTCCCAGATTGCATAATCAACAAGCTAACTCTTTAGCCAAAGCTGCAACAACTTTTGTACCTCCTACTGTTTTGAAATTGAAGTATCACATTGATATGAGACATAAGCCTTTGATTCCAAACATTTTTCAACATTGGAAAGTGTTTGAAGATTATGAAAAAATTAAATAGTTTCTGGAAATGGTAGATGAGTTTTATGAAGCTCACATAGATCATGGAAACAAAAATGATCATGTTTGGATTATGCAAGAAGGAGAAAATCCAGAAAAGTTCAAAGATAAAATCGCAAATCACATAATGATTTTACTCAATAACAATCAAATTCCCAAAGGTCTCATTCCATTAGAAATCTTTTTCAACCAAAACGATATACCTCTAAAGTCTACCTTGCAATCTTAGCTTGAAGAAGTTGAAGATTGTAATGTAGGAACAAATGAAAATCCGAAAATGATCAAATTATCTAAGTATCTTCCGACTGAAATGAAGAGTAAATATACTGAGTTAATCAAATGATACAAAGATGTTTTCACATGGTCTTATGAAGACTTAAAAACCTATGATACTTCTATTATCGACCATAAGATTCCTTTAAAAACAAGTGTTAATCCTTTCAAGCAAAAACTTAGACAAATAAACCCAATTCTTTTGCCGATAATAGAAAGGGAGCTTAAAAATATCCTTGATGAAAAAATCATTGTCCCCCTCAGATACTCTGAATGGATAGCCAATTTGGTCCTTGTCATGAAGAAGAATGGAGAGATAAGATTGTGTGTTGATTTTAGGAACCTAAATAGGTCCTCTTTAAAAGATAATTACCATCTCCCTAAAATGGACCATGCTCTAGAAAAGGTGGTAGGGGATAATATAATTTCTTTGATCGATGGATTCTCGGGATACAATAAAATTGTTGTCCAAGAGGATGATAGAGAAACAACTGCATTTACTACTCCTTGGGGAACCTTTATATATGATAAAATTCCTTTTGGTTTAATGAATGCAGGAACAAATTTTCAGAGAGCAATGGATATAGCATTCGTTGGTGAAAAAGATAAATTTGTTGTTATTTATCTAGATGATCTAACCGTTTTTTCTAACTCTGATACATAACACTTGGTGCATCCCAGACAAACATTTGGCAATTGAAAAACAATTGGTTTGTCTCTAAATCCTCAGAAATCACCTTTTTCCATGCAAAAATGAAAGATTTTAGGACATATCGTATCAAAATATGGAATTAAAGTTGATCCTAAAAGAGTTGAAGCTATTGATCTCATCAATATCCCCAGAAATAAAAAAACAAATTCAATCCTTTTTAGGAAAAAACAATTTTTTGAGGGGGTTTATTCCCAATTTTGTTGAAATAATCAAATTGATTACAGATATGCTAAAGAAGGATAATGAGGTGAAATGGAGCACGGAAGAAAAAACATCCTCTGAATTTGTTAATAAATCCATTAGAGAAGCACCAGTATTAGTAAGTCCTGACTATACAAAGGAGTTCTCAATATTCTCCTGTGCATATGAATATACTATTACAACAATGCTCCTATAGAAAAATGAAAAAGAATTCGAACAACCAATTGCCTTTTTCAACAAAAGCCTCAAAGATGCAGAGTTAAGATATGACATTCTAGAAAAACATGATTATGCAATGGTGAAGGCACTCAAAGTGTTATGAACATATGGTTTACACTCAAAATTAATTTCTTATGTACCAACAAACACAATAAAAAATATCCTGGTTCAACCAGACAATGATAGAAGGAGAGGAAAATGGTTGGCTAAAATTCAAGAATTTGATTTAGAAGTTAAACCAACCAAACTAGTAAAAGGCCAAGGTCTGGCAAGGCTACTGGAGGAATCAAATTTCAGAGATCTTGGAATTTGTAACACCCATGTTTCCCCCAATTTGTAATTAATCATAGATCACTTCAACCATTGGAGCGTTGGAGGACAGGTGTCGAACATCCGGAAGCCACTGGGGTTTCAGAACTTAGGCATATAAGGGTGGTGAAGAACAAGGATTCACAATCACCGAAATCGCGAGGGTTATTCTGGATCATTGGATCCAGGGTGACACGTGGCAGAGATCTAACCCATCAGAGTTTCGGCATCCAGGATGCCTAAAAAGGCAAATCTCTTGTACTCGTCAATTGCAAAATCCCAACTTGTGAAACCCCGAAGTGAGTTTAGAGGATATATGGTTTGGAGTTTCATCTCCCGAGAAACCTAAGTGTGAGACCTCTTGTCTGCGCATATCCCAAAATCCCGACTTGCTAGAACCTGAAATGATAATAGAGCGGATGAGATACAGTGTTTCAGTGTTTTTGCACCCGGGATATCTAAGGGCAAGTTTCTTGTACTCGCCAATCCCAAAATCCTGACTTGCGAAACCACAAAATGACATAGTGTGTCTAGAGTTTGGATGTTTCAGTGTTTCGGCATCCAGGAAACCCAAGGGTCAGTTCCCTTGTACTCGCCGGTCGCGAAACCTCGACTTGTGAAACCACGAAATAATAATAGCGTGGATAAGTCTTGATGTCTCAGTATTTCAGCACCCAATATATCTATAAGCAAGTCCCTCGTACACGCCAATCCCAAATTCCTGATTTGTGAAATCCCGATACAGCTTAGCGCATGTAGATTTGGTTTTTTGGTGTTTCGGCACCTGGAAAACTAAAGGGTATGAACCCCTCATCCTCTTCTACCGCAAAAACCCAGTACATGAAACTCCAAAAGGTGGGATGCTAGGTTTTAATCCGAGGCATTGTTAGATGTGACAAACTGTCGGTCCCTTTCGGATTTCGACACTTCGAGAGACAAGAGAGCAGAGGAACACGTGCATCATGATTTCTCGAATCGCGAAAGCCAGAAACACCTCTCCGGTAAGGCCCATGGTCATAGTCAATGATCACATGGGTAAGTATAAGGGATGGTAGGGTCTGCATCAGGCCCCATAGGAATTCAGGTATTCTGTTCCTCGGTGAAAGGAAGGAAAAAGCCAAAAAATATTAGTTCCCATAGTGGGTGTGTGACAAATTGGTATCAGAGCATGGTTACAACACTTGGCCTACATGGGCTCATGTACGAGCCGCATAAGGATATTTTGTTATCTGCATTTACTCCTTGAGAAGAAGGGCTTTAGATTGAACCTGTGATTTTGGGATTTCTTGTTGAATTCCAACGAAGGAATTATATTGTTCCTTTGTCAAAATGATGACTACTCTTATAGGAGTAGGAATGCACTGATCAGTATTACTGATAAGGATTGAGTGTGAATAACAGAGGTGGAATAAATTGTTCTATGAAGCTACACTAGCCAGAAAAGGGACATGAAATGAGTTGTTCTGTTATAGTGTGATGATGGCTACCTACTAAAGCAGGTAGAGTCTCTTGCAATTGAGATGGTTGGTTAGGTAAGAATTAAGATCCAAATGAAGAACTCCTTCATGATTTGGGAAATCTGGTAAGGACTGGTAGGATCCTTAGGAAGTTATGATTACTGCGTTATTAAAAGACTAAACTTTGAGCCTATAACTCCTCACGATTGAGAGGACTGGTGAAAATATGTAGGGTCAGATTACCTGACCTATAATGGTTAGGATTGACAACAAGGATAATCTGTTTGAGCAAGATTAAGAGGAGTCCTTTGGGACTGTTGCTAATTCCCAAGAGTGACCCTTGTTGGTTGTTCCCATAAAGAGTGTAATATCCGTATGAGTTATGACTATGATATTAGTCCTGTAAGTAACTTAAAATCTCAAAAGAGATAGCGGGAAAAATCCTTCAGAAAAGAGTTTTGAAGATTGGATAGGATCGGGAGTCAAGATCCATTCAGAAAGAACCAGAATTTTTCAAGTTGTTCGATCTCGGAGAAGCAACGCACTGGTTAGTTGCGAGTAGATACCGAAATTTCGCAAAACCAAAGGACTTGGGATAAGCAATGAGAAATTCGCGAAAAGATCATAGCCCTTGATCAAGGAGCAATCTGGACCATTGATTGTCCAGAGAGAATTTCACAATTTCGGATACCAGGAGTCTGAGAGGTAAGAGTTTGGGAGACTAGAGGTCTCGGGCCATGAAGTCCCAAAAGCGTCGGGACCATTCATCGCTAGAGGACAAGTGGTGGAGGATTGAGGTTTCGGGAAAATTCCCGAAGGGAGCCATTTCGACACTCCTGGTACCAGGGATGCAAAGGGAAAGAGTTTGGAACTCTTGACCCTGCCCCCAAAAACACTGAAAAAGGATCAGGGTTGTAGGATGTGGATTGGATCGTGGCCGTTGATCTCTCAATAGCGACACGTTGGTATTTTGCGTACCAGGAAGTCAAAGGAGCAAGGACAGGGAAAACATTGCATCGCGGGATCGCAAAACGTGAAATCCCAAAGGCACTGAAGGGATGCGATAGGAAGCCGACATTTCGGCATACTGGGATTCGACATTTCGGAAGTCCTGGAGATGAGGAATCTGGACTCCCTGGGATGAAAATCCTGAAGTCTCAACAACGCGACACAAAGAGGAGTGGGGCTGCGGTCATATCGGGATATCGGGAATTGGTATTTCGGGAATCCCGCAGACAGAAAGTCAGAACGCTTGACATCGGGAGTTCCAAAGTCGTGAAACGCGACGAGCCGGGGAGACACCTCCTTGGAGGAGAAAGCTGGGGATCGACATTTCGGCATTTCGGAGGTCAACATTTCAGCCTATCGGGTTTCGGGGAATCGAGGAACCAAATTTCCTTGCAATAGAAATCTTGAAATCGCGAAATGTGAAGCGCCTTTTAGTTCGGATCGTGGTCACCGTCGGTGGTCACGTGAGGAGAAGGCATGAACCAATATGATGAATACTTAGCTGTGTTCAATTGTACTTGAGTGCATGATGTTAATGCATTGTGAAGATTCATAATAGGAATCCTGATATTAATACCGGTAAGGTATGAATGATATTAAACATGCAAGTAATGCACATGTATGATGTAAAAGTATAAGTATATGATGCAAACGCGCTACCGCAGGACGCCCGCTCAATAGGATCTTCTTTTCCACTTGGCCCGAAGAACTCCAAGGCTCTTCTATTTCCCTATCGGGAAATATACACCCACAAGTTCTCTTCTCCTGCGCGATCCCCCTTCCTTGACTTATCGGAGGATCGAAACTCATGGCTTCGCAAGTTCTCTGTTGATCATTGGGCTCTCAGATCCCCGAGACCCGATGGATTTAGTCAACGCTGAATTTCTCTCACCTTATCAGAACTTCTGTCCTTATCACGGTTTCGCAACTCGCTGTATCAACCACTTCACTTTATCGACTCCCGACTCGCGATATGTCGAAACTCCGACACACGCGTGAGCTGTCTCTTCGACTCCCCGTCACTTCTGTCAAGATATCGGACTTCGCGGGATCGCGAATCCTGATACCAAAGGATTCGGGACTTACCTTTTACCGATCCCCGATATGGTATGCGACTTGTCCTCCACTATCCCTATTGTGGCCCACACGACCCTTCCGTCGGGATATCGCGGATCGTGATTCCAATGTGCAAGTGTTTCCTGTTCTCAGGAACCCCGATTCTCTGAACTCCGACTCCTCGGGATACCCTGACACGCGTCCTCACTGATGGATGGTTCTGATCCTGTCGAGATATCGCTGATCGCGATATCTCAAGTCTCGTTGCAGCAACTTTGGATCTTCAACTTGCGAATCCCCGATATGCGATGTCACGTGTAGATCCGACGGCTCCTATGGCACGGATCAATGGCTCTGCCCCTCTCGAGATTCGAACCTCTTCCACACTTACAATGTAACCTCCTCGCACCTCCATGAGATCCAACGGCCCACGGAACTTCAGGAAATATCCTCCAAATATTTTGTCCGTCCGTTCTCCCTTTGATGATTCTGCGAAATGAAGAAGGGTCTCCCCACTGGACTCTTCCACCTGCTCGCCAATCTGCGATGCTTCCTTTAGCATTTCGATAGCAGTTTCCCTATGCTTATCCTTCAGTGATTTCGAAGGCCTACTCCTCCTAATCTTGTTCTCGACTTCTCAAGTCCTTCTGAGAACTTTTTGTGCGCACTCCTTGCGGCAACCCTTCAACAACGCTTAAGTGTTGAAGGCACTCGACCCTGCGCACACCTGCAACAACAGTCTTTCGATACTCTTCTCAGAATCGCAACTCTGAGACTTAGCTTGGCCTGTGCACTCCTTGCATGGAACTATAACTAACTTCCTCTTCGAGGAAATGAGCACAAAAGTTATCTCTAATTGAACCCTTTTGTCAATGCACTCCTTGCGGACAATTCAACTGCACTCCTTGCAGGAATTATCTGGTTCAAAATAAAGAAACAATTGAAACTAATTCCTTCTTCCCTTCTGACTTCAATTTCACCATGAAATCACATACACAGCATATGAAAACAAGTGTATAACATGAATCAAACATTCATGAGCATAACATCACTTACACAGAGAAACAACACAAACCATGAATTTGAATCAGAACTTTCTTCTATTAATTCAAATGCCTGTACATGGGTGTTCTTAATACACTATTCGCTGCTTGCTCTTCTGCTTCTGTAAATTTTGTTAATGTTACAATGTACAAAGGAGGGCGTCTATATCTATTTTCCCTCTTGGAATCTAAAGCTATCAAATCTAAAATTAAATTTCTATCTAACTGCATTAAATCTATTAAATGATGACTATCTACCTAAAGGACGAGAGATTAAAGGCTCAAGGTCCATTACAATACATAAAGTGTGCCTTCATAAATGGCTTCATTAAAGACTTGCGCAACAATCCCAAAGTGTTTTCAAAATTTGGTGCTGGCTTGTCCAGCTTTC
>SNQJ01S0277886.1:0-11354 GCA_010110895.2 Picea sitchensis
GTCTGTTAATTTCAGAGGAAGCAAAATCTTAGTGACTGTTAAGAATCTCGATTCGCTTATTTTGATGTGGCATAATTCGTTTTCTTTTTATAACCTTGCCCTCTGAAGTCACAATTGTCTTATTGCCTGAGTACGCCAGTAACACTCGGCCTGTAATATACATTCCTTGTATTCCCAACCAATGCATGATACAAGGGTTAAAGAATTCGTAAGACAATTCTCCATGTCATAGTGAATTCTGTGTACACCTTACTGCTGAACTTGTCTCCTCCAATTTGTAAGTAATGTACCTTTAACCACAGTTACTTTCCTTCTTCTATAACACATTTATACTAGTGATAAAATAGTTTATGTCTCATGTCATTGTATCTTTATTCTAGAGCCCTTGGGACCTGATTGAGGGTTTATCTTCGTCTATCATCTTAAAGATTTGAATATCTTAATTGTTTTATTAAATCATAATACGGAAGGGAACTCCAGATTGTTTAGGACTTTATTTGCGATGTTCATTTCTAGGAAGGTTTGATTAAAAGAATGTGAATAAACTCATAACCTCATTCTCTAGCCAATTGGAAATCCTGTGGATCTTGGTTGATACTGTACATTGTTTTGGATGCTCTAAGATTATTCTTTTCTGAATTGATTGATAAATTGTTTGGTTTCTAAAAACTAATGTTGGGCCCCTTTTGACTGCGAGGGTACCCATCAGGCGATCCTTAGCCACTCCACCCCTTCAGGTCTGTGGATGACGTTCTCAAGGATGCAAGGAGGAAGGATGACCATTACTACTGAATTCATCAAGCTAAGTACAGTCCAAAAATTTTCCTACATTGTCTCTACTGTAAATAATTTCACCCTGGTAATTTATTCTACATTTGGAAAAAGGATTTCTATTATTTCCAACTAAATGCTAATTAAATTTTCTTGGTATTCTTGCAGGGTCAGGGTGTATGAAAAATCTTCGGATTCTAGGACATCGCCTTATGCAAAAGGTACTTGGGTTTCTTTTTACTGTGTTCTCAGGGTTTATCATTCCAGGTTCAAAATCAAAATGAAAACGGTTTTGTCCTGTTATCGTGTAAATTCAACCAGACTCCTATAGAAACTGGTTTATTGTATATTCAGTTGATGTAATGATGTTTCACTATTGGAAAATTTTAAACACAAAACTTGTGTAGAGTTGAATACACCTTTGATTACTGGCCTGATTTTTGGGATATGTAATAAGTTTAATATCTGAGTCATAGGATTCTTCTCCTACACATTTGTAATGAAACAATGGTTGTTAACTATTTATTCTAGGCTTATGGCTACTCAAATCTTCTTTTCTTCTTATTTTAAAAGAGTGAATTGAATACTGTTATGAAAAGAACAAACTCCTGTTATGATTATTGTGGCATCTGACTGATCATTTTTCCTTTATGTCATCGGTATCTGGTTTATGTATGCAATGCGCATTTTAAGTGGATCTGGAACTTTGTACAGACAACTCTACATACATACATACATACATACATACATACATACTGGTTTATGTATGCAATACGCATTTTAAGTGGATCTGGAACTTTGTACAGACAACTCTACATACATACATACATACATACATACATACATACATACGCTTATATATATATATATATATATATATATATATATATATATATATATATATATATATACTCTTTCTCTCTGATGGGTCCCTGTATATAATCTTTCATCTTCAATTATGTTTTGCCTGATCTAATCTTCATAACAATTGTTGTTACAACTTGTGTAACCTCTCTCTCTCTCTCTCTCTCTCTCTCTCTCTCTCTCTCTCTCTCTCTCTCTCTATATATATATATATATATATATATAATAGAAAGAAAGAACAAACTCATTATGAGAGTTATTGTGGTATCGGTGATCATTTTCCTTTTAATATCATCGGTATCTGCGGTTTATGTATGCAATCGCATTTAAGTGGATACGGAACTTTGTATATATATATATATATGTATATATATATATATATATATATATATATATATATATAATATATATATATATATCTATCTATCTATCTGTCTATATATATGTATATGTATATGTCTATATATAGACATAGACATGAACTATAGACATGAACATATACATATACATAGACATGAACATAAGACATAGACATAGACATGCTCACATATACATGTACATATACATATACATATACGCATACATATACCTACACACGCACACACACACACACACACACACACACACACACACACACACACACACACACACACACACACACGGATATATATATACACATATGTACACACACACGCATATATATAATGCTCACGCACATATATATGAGTCACTTCCTATTGTAGGTCATCATTCCAATTTTTCAATAACGTTTGTACAGTTTGGTCTTCCTAACTATTTGGTACAACATGGGTATTTAACTTGTAACAATATATGTCTAGGTAAATCTTAAACCTTCAGGATTTGGTCTTCTCTTGTTCTTTGGCATTTCCAATATAACAAAAGCAAGTGCCCAGTTGGTTAATTGTATGCAATAACTTATATGTCATAAAGGTTAGGGTTAGCATAATACAGATCCCATCTAGTTTAGTTACATCTACCATATACTTATATAACACAACCCCATTTACAGTTAATAAACACAAAATCTCTTACTCAAGGAATAAAATAAAACTATGAGACAGTTATACTATATTTATTTTATTTCAAAAGCTTATTCGTCGATCAAGACATTCATCTATAGATTTAAAGAGATGCATTCACACTCCGGTCATCAAAATCAAAATAACATTCGATCATGGAAAGAGTATATGGACATATCTGAGAAATTGTTGAACAACAAATGGAACAACCAAGTTCCTCCCAATAACAGAACGAACAACCAAATCACTTTCTTGGCTCACCCTAGCCGACCATGAATCCATGAGAGCGAATTCTGGAAATCCTCCTCAGCTATAGTCCTTTTATTTCAAAAACTTCTCCTTATCACCTCAGAGGAAAACAATGTTCATAATAGCAAGAGATATTCTTTTCCCCGACATACTAGGAAGTAACCAAGTCTATATATATATATACATAGTCACTTCCTATTGTAGGTAATCATACCAGGATTTTCAATAACGTTTTGTCACCAGTTTGGTCTTCCCACAACTTCTTTAATTTTAACATATTAACATTTAACTTGTAGCAATATATGTCTAGGTAAATCTTAAACCTTCAAGTTTGCTTCCATACTGTTCTTTGGCATTTCAATTAACAACAAATTTTCGAGTTGGTTACTTGTATGCAATAACTTATATGCCAGAAAGGTTAGGGTTAGCATAATACAGATAACATCTAGTTTAATTACATCTACCGTATACTTATATAACACAACTCCATTTACAGTTAATAAACACAAAAATCTCTTACTCAAGAATACAATAAAATGTGAGGATTATCTTTTGTATTTTATTTCATTCCAAAACATTTCATCCCGATCAGACATTCATCTAGATTTAAAGAGATGCATTACATCAGTCATCAAAAAAATAACACTCTATCAGAGAAGGAGTATATGGTTATATCACAAGGTGTTGAACAACAAATGGAACAACCAAGTTCCTCCCAACCTTAGAAACCGGAACAACCAATCTAACTCCGCTCACCCTCTGGCCTGACTTCGCATGTGAATCTATGAGGGAGAACTCTAGAACTCCTCCTCGGCTATAGTCCTTTTATTTCAAAAACTTCTCCTTGCCTCACACTTTCGGAAACACAATGTTCATAATGGCAAGAGATAATTCTTTCCCCGGTATGCTAAGCGATGACAGAATATATATATATATATCGTGAGATCACTTCTATTGTAGGTCATCATTCCAATTTTTCAATAACGTTTGTACAGTTTGGTCTTCCTAACTATTTGGTACAACATGTGTATTTAAATTGTAACAATATATGTCTAGGTAAATCTTAAATTTTCAAGTTTACTTCCATACTGTTCTTTGGCATTTCAATTAACAACAAATTTTCGAGTTGGTTACTTGTATGCAATAACTTATATGTCATAAAGG
This sequence comes from Picea sitchensis, assembly GCA_010110895.2. Lineage (NCBI taxonomy): Eukaryota > Viridiplantae > Streptophyta > Pinopsida > Pinales > Pinaceae > Picea > Picea sitchensis. The sequence continues at coordinate 4,089 of SNQJ01S0277886.1, forward strand.
TTAGGGTTAGCATAATACAGATCCCATCTAGTTTAATTACATCTACCATATACTTATATAACCTGGCCTCATTTCGGTTAATAAACACAAAATCTCTTGCTCAAGGAATACAATAAAATGTAGAGTTATCATGATTTTATTTCATTCCAAAAACATTTAAATCAGTCAAGACATTCATCTAGATTTAAAGAGATGTATTCTATCCGTCATAAACAAATAACACTCTATCAGAGAAGGAGTATATGGACATATCTGAGCAATTGTTGAACAATAAAATGGAACAACCAAGTTCCTCCCCAACCTTAGAACGGAACAACCAAATCTACTTTCTCAGCTCACCCTTTGGCACGACCATGAATCCATGAGGAGAACTCTAGAAATCCTCCTCAGCTATATTCATTCCTTAGTTTTCGGAAAATTCTCCTTGCCTAACACTCAATAAACAATGCTCATAATAATGAGAGATAATTCTTACGGTATATAGACGTTAATCACATCATCACTTATGCTATATATACAAAATAAATTGTGCCTAGGTATTTTCCCTTAGAATTTTAAATGAGATTTCTAAATGCACGATTTTTTAGGGGGTTTGATATTGAATTCTTGATTTTCCTTGTAACATTCATGCTTAAGGTAGTTCAACATGTTCCCCACTCATGAGTCATGAATTAAGTTGATTTTAACCTGGAATTTCCATTTGTCCATCAACAATAAATATAAAAATATTTATTTTTTCTTACAAAATTAAATAATGATCCAAAGAGTTAATTGGGTCAAATCAAATCTCTTACTTGGTCATAATCATAATTACAATTAACTAAATTCAAAATTATATTTATATAAAATAATTTTAAATTTTGAATAATTTTAATTATAAAAATTAAAAAAAAAAAAAAAAACTTAAAAATAATTTATTTTGAGGATGTTACATCCTTTCCTTCAATAAAACATTGTCCTTAGTGTTCATCCCTTTCTCGGAACAAGATTGGATGTGGAGTGCAACAAATCCCTCCAACTCCCAAGTGATCTCCTCAGGACTACAGTGCTCTCATTGCACTTTTACTTGGGCGACAACCGTGTTCTGAAGTGTTATTTCTCTACGGTCCAGAACATGCAGGGGTTCCACCTGGAACACACCTTCGGGTTCCACCTGCACCAAGTTCCAATAGTAAATTCTGAATTATTTTCAGACTTAAAAAAATAATTTATTTTTGGGGATGTTACATCCTTTCCCCCTTCAATAAAACATTGTCCTTAGTGTTCGTCCCTTTCTCAGAACAAGATTGGATGTGATTTCTGCAAATCCCCCTCCAACTCCCAAGTGATCTCCTCAGGACTACAGTGCTCTCATTGCACTTTTACTTGGGCGACGTCTCTGTTCCGAAGTGTTATTTCTCTCTTATCCAGAATGCACAGAGTTTCCACTTGGAACTCGCCTTCTGGTTCCACCTGCACCAAGTTCCAATCAATCATATGAGTAGGGTCGTGAACATAATTCTTTAACAAAGAAACATGAAATACATTATGAATTTTTAGATTTGCAGGAAGTGCAAGTTGATATGACATGGGTCCAATTCGAGCTAAGATCTCGAAAGGACCACAAAACTTGGGTACCAACTTGGCACAGTTTCCTATATTTAGTGCAATTCTTCTAGATTTCACTTTTAAATAGACGTGGTCTCCCACTTGAAATTCCAGGTGTCTCCTTTTCAATTCCGCATAACTTTTTTGTCTGTCTTGTGCCTCTTTTAAATTTTGCTACACTTTTCTTATTGTACTCTCCATTTCCTGGAGCATTTATGGTACCACCATGAGTATTTCAACTAGGTTATCCCATCTAATCAGAGTCATACACTTTCTGTTGTACAATACTTCAAAGGGGCTCATTTTAGTTGATGTTTGGTAACCATTGTTGTATGCAAATTCCACCAAGTACAGGTAGTCTTCCCACTTGCTTGGTTTTGTCCTTACATTCGTAGCATATATTCCACAATTTGGTTTGTTCGTTCGGTCTGCCCATCCATTTGTGGATGATAACTTGTGCTGAAATTCAAGTTAGTATTTAATCCTTCAAACAATTCTTTCCAAAAAGTAGATGTAAATTTTACGTCTCTATCCGAGATCACCATTTTAGGAATACCATGCAATCTAAAAATTTATTTCATGAATATTTCAACAATGTTTATAGATTTAAAAGTAGAATTTACAGGAATAAAGTGTGCAGACTTACTAATATTATCGATTACCACCATAATTGAATCATTCTATTTTTGAGTTCTAGGCAAACCTATAATAAAGTCCTATGATATAGTCTCCCATTTCCATTTTGGCACGGGTAAGGGCTGCAACAGGCTGGCGTGATGTTGGTTTTCAACTTTCACCTGTTGACAATATTGACACTTAGATAATTATTCTGATGTTTCTCCCTTCATATTAGGCCAACAAAATAATTTCCTTAGAGTTGTTACTGTTTTTTGGTATCTCAGATGACCAAAATATGGTTTCTTGTGTACTTCGCCCGAAACCGTTAACTTTAATTCCGCCAAATATGGTATGTATATTCTATTTTTAAATTTTAGTAGACCATTTATGTCCAAACTCAAATACATTTTGTCTGAATTTTCTGTATTATTCTGTAAATTTGACACTATTTTAGTGTAATTTTCATCGTTATTACCTGCAGCCTTTATCCTCTGCTCAAGATCGCTTTCTTCCCTGCTAATGTTTATTTCAAACATCCCATGAAATATTCTTCTTAAGACATCGACCACCTTGTTTTCCTTACCCTTGATGTGTCTTACCTCAAAGTCAAATTCGCTCAAGAAGGCCAACCATCTTTCTTGCATTGCGTTAAGGTCTAGTTGACTAAAAACAAATTTCACACTGCGGTTATCAGTCAATAACAGAAATTTTCTTCCCAATATATAGTGCCGCCACATTTTTAAGGCGTGTATTACAGTTGCCAACTCTAAGTCATGAGTGACATAGTTTCGTTCGTGCTCCTTTAGTTTTGGGGACTCATAAAAAATAATGTTCCCTTCCTGAGTCAGGAAACCACCCAGACCTTCTTTACTTGCATCCACACAGAATGTGAAGTCTTTGTCCGGATCTTCTACCTTTAAAATGGGTGCGCTTGTTAACAATTCCTTTAACTTATTAAAACTGTCCTGACATTTTTGTGACCAGTTAAACTTGGTTCCCTTATTTTGTAATGATGTGATAGGATATGCAATGTTGGAAAATCCCTCTATAAATTTGCGGTAATATCTGGTGGTTCCCATGAATGATCGGATGTCCACTACATCCCTAGGGATCGGCCATTCCATGATCTCTCTTATTTTCTTGGGATCGACTGCAATACCTTCTGCAGATATTACATGTCCTAGGTACTATATTTTCTTCTGATAAAAATCACACTTATCAAATTTAGCATACAGTTTTTTTTTTCTTAAAGTTTGTAGAACTATCCTTAGGTGTTCTTTGTGTTCTTCTTATTTTTTAGAATATACTAGGATATCTTCAATAAATACCAAAACAAACTTGTCAAGGTACTTCCTGAAAATGTTGTTCATTAAACACATGAAAGAGTGAGAAGTGTGGGAGTTTCAGGGTTGCAGAGGAAAGTGAGTTTTTCTGAGAAAACCCTAGTTTTGTTGACCCCTGCGGGTTAGACTACTGGTGTGCCACGAGGCACCCCCATGTGTTGTCTAGGGATTTTTATGCAAGACTCCACTAGAAAACAAGTCTTGGTCCCATGAGGCTAAGATAAATTTGGGAAATGATGCTTGTATCAAGTTGCAACAAGGGTTGATGGTACAATAGAGTTGCTAAAGGATCTAAGTTGGTATGTATTAGTTGTTTCTTCATGAGTAAAGGTATGCCATTTATGTTCTTTGTTGAGGCTTCTATAATGGATGGTATGGCACATTATTAAGGCATGTCTTGGAGGCCCTTTTTGGTATTTGAATGCATGTGGTTGAGGTCCATGTTTTGGTGTTATTGATACAAGTTTGAGACATATCCTTGGTACTTAGTTCAAGGATGTTATGGTTCTTTGTTAGAGGCACATCTTTGTGATATTGTCATATATACTTGGTATATAATCTTGATGGTTATGATGCATACTTGAGGCACATTGTTGAGACATTGGCACATCTTGGATATTTGGAATATGGTATGGTATAGGTTCTAGTACAAGTTTATGTACATGGTATGGTGATGGTTTGGTATCCATGTGAATGGATCTTGTTATGGTAGGTTGATCAATGAGAGAGATAGTGATAGGTTGGATGATTGGTTAATCATCAGTTACAGGTTGATGTGACAATGACATTGACAGTGACAATGGAAGTGACAATGACAGTGATAGTGATAGTTATAGTGGGAGTGACAGTGGAAGTTACAGTGATAGTGACAAGTTGATGTATCTGTGACAGTGACAATTACAAGTCGATCAATGGTAGTGACAATGAGTCTACACTTAGATTTTAGGGTGACAATATGAAGCAAGGAAAGTGGGTTGTATGTTCCTTCTGTTTGGTTTTGGATAACTCAAGGAGTTGGTGCTTCCTTTAGGTTGGTGCATGTAAATCAGGGGGTTGGTGCCTCCTTTCAGTTGGTGTCGGAGAACTCAAGGAGTTGGTGCTTCCTTCAGGTTGGTGCCTCCTTCCAGTTGATTCTATAGAATTTGGAAGTTGGTGCTTCCTATGAATGTAATCTTTGATCTATAAGAAATAATTCCATGGTTTTCTTGCATTTGGGTTTCCAAGTAAATTCGGTTGTATTGTGTATTTGTGGTTATTTTTTTATGATTTGTTGATTGATATTGCTCATGAAATATTGATGATATATTGTTGATAAATTTAATTATTACATGCTTTGATTAAAAGTGGTAAAAAAGTGCTCATACTGATTCACCCCCCCTCACTATTCCACCAATTGGTATTAGAGTGGTTCCTTTAGAGAATAGTTTAATCACTGGAAGGAATATCATGGAGTATGTTAAGATTTAGGTACCATAGTTTAATGGAAAGAACTATGCCTTATGGAGTAGACAGATGAAAACATATGTACAAGAACATGGATTTGATGTCTGAAAATCAGTAGTATATGGATACACAACACCTTCCACTCCTCCAAATGATAGAGATGGAAAGAAAATCGGTAAAAACAATTCAAGGGATAAAAACTTTATTTTGAATGGTCTTGATGAATCATTATTTAAGAAGGTTATGCATTGTGATTCTTTAAAGGATATTTGGGAAAAAATTCAGAATATTTACGAAGGATATTCCAAATTCAAGGCTACCAATATTCAGAATTACAGAGGTCAATTTGAACATTTGAAAATGAAGGAAACTGAAAAACATTGCAACCTATGTTTTATGGGTTGATGAAGCAATGAATGTGATTAAAGGATTGGGAGAAGAAGTTGAATCATCTATGATTGTTCATAAGATACTGAGGTCTCTTCCAATGAGATTTGATCCTAATATCTCATCCCTAGAAGAAAGATCATATCTTGGTATGATAAGCATGGATGATCTACATGGAATATTCACAGCCTATGATATGAGAACATAACAAGATAATCCACCTAGTAAGTAAGAAATATTCAAGGAATCCAAGAAGACAAAGAAGAAAAAACAAGATCCAAAGAAAAATATGAAGTCAGACTACGGTTGTAGCGATGATTCTGATGAAGATGAAGAAATGGCCAAATTTGTAAGGAAGTTAAAGAAAGGAATTGTAAAGTACAAAGTTAAGTTTCCTTTAAGTGTTTTAATTGTGGTAAAATTAGTCATATTTATGATAAATTTCCATATGCTAATATCAAATATAATGATGAAGAAGAATCTCCTAAGAAATAAAATAAATATTAAAAGAGAAACAAGAAGACATTTTTCAAGAAAAGTCTCTACTCAAAGGAGGATATTTCATCATCAGATGAGGATGATGATACTAATAGTGACTCAGAAAATATACTCTTTATGGCTTATGAAAATGATGAAGAGGATTATGAATAATAAAAGGAGGTAGATAGTGAAACAAATTTGGCTAGTGCTTTAAGAAAATTAAAGAAAGCAAGGAAGAAAAGTAAATTGATCAAGGAAGAACTACTCAAGCTTAAAGAAATCTCTCAAAGTCCTAAATCTAAAGAAGATTAGTAGATGATTTTGAAACTAAAACTCCAAGTTGAATAAGCCATGAGGATTGAAGAAATACTGAGAAGCCAGTTGGAAGTAAAGGAAAAAGAGAAGGAAATCTTAGAAGCATAAATCATTTCTCTAAGGAAGAAAATTCAAAAAAGAGATATGCAATAGAACAACACCAAAATACTGGATGAAATCATCAACGCTCAAAGGTTGTATCATGACAGGTCTATACTGGGATACAACCAAACACATACAAAGAAAGTTTCGAGCTCTATGACTACAAAAGAGGAAGTAGAACAAAGGAATTATGCATAATTCACCAATGGATTCACCAGGAAGGAAGTATGAAATCCCTCTCATGAGAATGACGGGAAGAAGATTACATAAGGATGGAACTGTCTAGAAGACCTAAGTTTCAAAATCAACAGTCACCCATGGAAAGAAATAAAGAAGAAAACTGCACATGAACAACACTATTCAGAAGATCTCCCAGGTATCAAACTATCTTTCTTGGTTCATGTTATTCCTATAATAATTTTGGTAACAAAGCTATAAATTGCAAAGATTATGCTAAGAACATAATCAAATATGAAGGTCATCCTAGAATTAATCATCTGAGAAAGCCTCATAAAGCATACAATAAAAACTATAACAATTTTGGTTCACTAAACAATGAAGTAGAATGTTATAAATGAAAACATTTTGGACACATGGCCAAGGATTGCAAATTGACAATTCCTCCAAAATAACCAAAGAAGGAATTCAACAATCATCAAAAGGGACCATCAAGAATTTTGATAAGGAAGAAGGATAAACTAAATGTTGAAGAATGTTCCCTTGCATTACAAGAAAAAAAGAGAAGAAGTTATTGGTATGTTGACATTGGTTGCTAAAAACATATGGCAGGTGAGAAGAAGAGATTTATAACTCTGAAGAAAGAAAGAGATGGATCGGTTTCATTTGGCAATGAAAACTCGACCAAAATTATAGGGAAAGGCATAGTCAACCTTGGAAGTAAGGATGCCAAGGAAGAAAATGTCCTACTTGTTGATAACATGAATAATAATTTACTGAGTGTGAGTTAAATGTGTGATCAAGGACATAGACT
>SNQJ01S0277888.1:0-11354 GCA_010110895.2 Picea sitchensis
CATATGATCTATGTTTTAGACGCATGATAACCCATTGGAAAGGTCTATCCGAGGACTACACATTTTGTTTCTATCTAGTAAAACTTATTTTGACTGTGGCGAGCCCTAAAAAACGTTGTTTAGGGTCTCAAAACGGCCCCGAAAGTCAGGGACCCAAAAACTAGGGAAAAAACTGCTAGACTGGAAAACTGCCAAAATGAGCTAGTTGGAATAGGTGGGAGGCCATCGACATCCATTTGGATCATCTATCCATCTTATTAATTTTTTATATGTTCCTGGTTTGAAAAATAATCTAGTATCTATTTCCTGTTTAGAAGAGAAAGGAGAGAGAGAGTAGCTTTTGTGGATGGAAAAGTTCTTGTATGGTCTAAAGACTCCAAGATAGAAAATGCTAGAGTTATTGGAACCCATGAAGGAAGGCTATATAAACTCCTAGGTCAGAATACTCAATCCATAGTACATGAAAAAATCAACCTTAGTTAGTTATGGAATATAAGGTATGCTCACCTTCACTATCAAGCCTTTCCATCCCTGAAATAGATGATTTTAGACATACTAGAATTACAGTGAGTACATGAAGGTGTGTGCAGAGGATGTGCACTTGGGAAGAACATTAAGAAACCTTTCCCAAGCAGTGAGAATAGATCCAAATGGATCTTAGACCTAATACATTCAAGTGAATGTGGATCTATGCCAGTGAAGTCTCTAGGAGGATCTCTTTACTATGTAATGTTTATAGATGACTTCTCAAGAAAGACATGGTTGAATCTGTTAAAGACTAAGGCTGAAGTATTTAGCAAATTCCAAGAATTCAAGGTTGAGTAGAGAACCTAACAGATAAGAAGATCAAGACAATGAGATATGATAATGGAGGAGAATACACCTCCAAGGAGCTCATTTCCTTTTGTAAAGAAGGTGAGATTAAGAGGGAGCTCATTGTCCCTCACAATTCACAACAAAATGATGCGGCCGGAAGAAAGAATAAAACCATTAAAGAATCAATCAAGGCAATGGTGAATGATCATAACTTATCTATGTTTCTATGGGGAGAAGCAACTATGACAACTGTTTATGTTCAGAATAGAAGTCCACATAGAATATTGAAGAACATGAATCTTGAAGAAGCCTTCTCAGGAAAGAAGCCAATCGTTGAACACTTGAGAATCTTTGGATGTCCTGTATACATTCATGTTCCCAAGGATAAAAGAAAGAAGTTGGAACCCACATGAAAGAGAAGAATATTCATTGGTTATAGTGAATCATCAAAATCATATAGAACCTATGTTCCAGGTCAATAGAAGATTGAAATAAGTAGAGACGTAACTTTTAATGAAAGGATTGCATTTAAGAAGTCTATAGAAGAACCTATAGAATCCAATGAAGAAGAGGGACATGAATATACAAAAGAAGAAAGTACATGTTCTCCATAACAATCTAATGAAGAAAAAGAAACACCACATGAATATGTGGAACCAACTATTATACCTAAGACAAGAAAAAGACCAACATGGCTTGAAACTATTTTGCAAGAAGCAGAAAAGCATAAGGGTCCCACTGGTACTTTCATACAAAGAAAGAAATCCAAAAGGTTCACTAGTTATGCGACACTCATGACAAGTTTGGTTAATGCAAAACCTTCCACCTTTGAGGAAACAATTAAGAAGAAATAATGGAAGGAGGCCATGATGGAAGAATACCAATCCATCATGAAGAATGATGTATGTGAAGTTGTGTCGAGACCTAAAGAGAAGTCTGTAGTCACTTCAAAGTGGGTTTATAAGATAAAACATGTTGTAGATGGAAGTATTGATAAGTACAAGGCAATATTTGTGGCTAGAGGGTTGTCCTAGCAAGAGGGAGAAAATTACGATGAGACGTTTTCTTCAGTTGCTAGATATACATATATCAGATTGATAATATCTCTAACAACTTCCATGGGTTGGAGCTTAAATAAGATGGATGTAAAGACCACCTTTCTCAATGGAGTGATTGAGGAAGTATATATAGAGAAACCTCAAGGTTTTTAGGTACACGCAAAAGAAACCCATGTATGCAGATTGAAGAAGGCCTTCTATCGACTCAAGCAAGTTCCAAGACTTGGTATGCACACATTGATAGTTATTTGACGAGACTTGGATTTTCCAAGAGTCATGCTGATCCAAATCACTATTACAAGGTTGTGAATAATGCACCTGTTATTCTACTATTATATGTTGATGACCTGTTCCTGACAGGTGCAAAGCCTCTCATTATTCAATGTAAGAAGGAACTATCCACTAAATTTGATATGAATGATCTTGGTTTCATGCACTACTACTTGGGACTAGAAGTGTGGAAGAAGCGTGGTGAAGTCTTCCTAGGAAAAGGGAAGTACATTGTAAAGATCCTTCAAAAGTTTGGGATAATGGATTTTAAATCCATGGCAAATCCCATGGTAACAGATTTGAGGAAATTGAGAGACTTTGATTCTGATCCAATAGACTCGTCCCTGTACCGACAGTTAATTGGCTCCTTGATGTATTTGGTAAATACTAGGCCAGACATTTTCTTTGTTGTGAACATGTTGAGCCAGCTCTAGGTGGAACCTAGACAATAGCATTGGGTGGCTGCAAAGCATATCTTGAGATATCTTTGTGGGACGATAATGTATTGTTTGAGATATGCCTCAAATAGTGAAGTAAAGCTACATGGATTTATCGATTCAGATTGGGCAGGGAGTGCAAAAGATAGAAAGAGTACTTCTAGACTGTGTTTCAGTTTGGGTTCTACTATGATTTCACGGGATAACAAAAAACATAAGTCTATTGCACTCAACACTGCGGAAGCAAAATATATTGCAACTTGTGATGCTTGTACGAAAGCAGTGTGGCTACGTAAGTTGGTTTCTGGATTGTTTGATCAGGTGCTGGATTCAACCGTGATGTATTGTGATAACCAGAGCTATGTGAAGCTCCCAGAGAACTCATTGTTCCATGACAAGTCAAAGCACATTGAGATAAAAGTATTATTTTCTCCGTGATAAATTCTAGAGGGGAGAAGTAGTTCTCCAGTATATCTCCACTGATGAGCAGACTGCAGATATTTTGACGAAGCCTTTGTCCAAGATAAAATTTTCATACTTGAGTGACAAGATGGGGCTCGTGGATATTGGTCCCTTGGTTGAAAGATAGGAGATGACTTCCTCGGTTGGGAGGGGGTACTAATATGTGGTATCATGGAATGTTAGTGAGCTGCGGATCTGTATCATGCTAGTATAACTTAGAGGTGATCATACAAATTAGATATGATGCTTGCATCATGCTAGATATGATCATGCTAGTACAACTCAAATACAATACAAATGGTTGGAGTTGTTGATACAATGGCTCGAGGAGCATTGTGCTAGTAAAAATTAGAGGTGGACATACAACTTAGAGACGATGCTTGCATCATGCTAGTTATGTTCATGCTAGTACAACTTAGAGATGATGCTGGTGAGCCGCATCATGCGAGTACAACTTAGAGGTGGCATACAACTTAGATATGATGCATTGGCATCATGCTAGATATGTCATGCTAGTACGACTTAGAGATGATCATACAACTTATAGATGATACAATAGGGCTCGTTTCATGCTAGATATGATCATGCGAGTACATCTTAGATGTGACATACAACTTAGATAAGATGCATTGGCATCATGCTAGATAAGTCATGCTAGTACGACTTAGAGATGATCATACAACTTAGAGGTGACAAAGTGAGGCACTGATCTACATCATGCGAGTACAACTTAGAGGTGGACATACAACTTAGAGATGATGCATTGGCATCATGCTAGTTATGTTCATGCTAGTATGACTTAGATATGATGTAGATGATACTCCAGATCATGACAATACAACTTAGAAATGATGCATTTGCATCATGCTAGTACAACTTAGAGGTGATGCAGATGATGACATTGTTGATGCAGGATGATATCATATGATAGGATTTGATTGCTGTGGATACTGTATGTCTCTGGACAGTGGTTGTATGCTACTGTGGTGGATGTGATCCACTGGTAGTGACTATATATCACTGGTTAGTAGATGTGTGCTACTAGGAGTGGTTGTATACCACTGGATAATAGTTGTGTACTACTATGTATAGTCACAGTTGTGTTCTATTGGATGGCAATTTGATTGTCATTGAGACTATCACTAGTGTTGGATAATGATGTGTGATCATGAGATAACCTGTGTGGCTATTGGTGTTTCTACTGGATGAATGGTCTATTTGTGCTCAAGACCATTGCCTGTAATACCTCACTACCTAGGAGGGAGTGTTGATGTTACGGTATCTTTGGGAGGTATTAATCTCTACATGTAACCTTTGACAAGACTAGAATATTCCAGGAAGCAATAGAAACCCTAAATAGTTGGGTAATAACCCTAGAAGACAAGTCGACTCAAGAGAATAATTTATATTAAATTATTATCCTTTAGAAGAAGAAGTCGACCTATTTAGGTCACTTGGAGGACTATAAATAGAGGGCGCTTGAGCTCATTTGCACTCACTCACTCTCACAACTGCATAAGGACAAGTGGTGTGCATGACTGGTGGAGTGCTGTAGCTGTTGTAGTGGTGACTTGGTCTTTGGTTATGGTTTGGATTTTCTGCTTGGTATGCTAGATTTGGAGAGAGGTACGCTACTTTTGTTGGCTATTGGTTCTAGTGATTTCTTTCAGAATTATTCTGTCTGTTAAGGTTAAGGTGCTCGGGGGTGGCCTTTGTGCCTATGGTTGGGTGAAAATATAGTGATATTGTCTATGGTGAAACAAGCACACCTATTATTTTAACAACCCTCTCTAAGTCATGTAGAAGAGTATGAGGTGGATGTGGGGTGTGACTTTTGGGCATGGGGTTTCTTGACATACAAGGGCTCATATTGTCTCATTTATGGGTACCTTTGTAGAGGGTGTGTTGCATCCTCGTTTGCAATGCAATCTTTTTCCAAGCCCTTTATTTTCCATTAATTGATTAGGGTCCAAGGCATTGAGTGCTATGTGCAATGGAAAGTAAGGAGCACCATAATGCCACTCGAAGCTAGGAACACACATAGTTTCATGTGCAAGGAAAGTAAAAGACACCACAAAATGCATCCCCTCAACAAGTGGGACATTTATTAATTATGTGTTTTGTTTTATAGGTCCTTGATTTTTATGGAGAAGCATTTCGTTGCTCTCATGACCTTAGGGAGAGCATCTAGAGGATAATGTATGGATTTTATCTTTTGTCAGCTACAAGCCACCGAGCCTTCAATCCCTTATTCCCATGAAATGAGGTACAAGACCTTCTTGGGTCAATATGTACAAAGACCGAAAATACAAGGAAACAAAAAGGGGAGAAGTGTGGAATGTTGGACTACGATTGTCGTTAGTCCAAAACTGACATGCGTTAATCTCCGCCACAATCGCCAGAGTTAGGATCCACGAGAGGGGGTTAACCCATGTTGCGAAACTCGCGGGAAGCACTGAATCCAATGTCCAACATTCTCCCCCCAACACCTGTATCATACCATGCATCAAATGTATACCAATATACATACTATCTCATGCATCAATCATGAACCAAAATATATATCAACAATGAATAGTGAATCATGAACTAGAGTATCAACCATGTACAACCTATTCCATATACCATATCATCAACCTTATGCAGATCTGTACCATGTCATCAATGAAGCATCTCAAAAAACCTATGCATGCCCCTCATGCATACATCACCATACAACATGAATATCCCTCAACCATGTACAAGAAACTCAAGATGTGAGCTATAAGAATAACATCAATGTTGTCCCAAACATATGAGTGATCATCATTCAACCAACCATATACCATATCCAAGTACAAGGCCAACAATACCAAGAATGCCTCAAGCATTCACCATATCATATGAAAAAGTAACCATCAAAACAAACATATAACCATATTAGAGCTTCTGTAGCCGACTTGAACCTGTAGAATGCTGACCCGTGTATTTTATTTAGACTTCAGGGACCTAGTACTAACATTTACACCAAATTTACTAGTTCCTCGCTAGATAAACACTAGATGACCCACAAGGATGCCTCGCTTGACAGATATAGGAAAACCCGTGAGGGCCTCTCTAGACAAGTATGGGTTGACCTGCGAGGATGACCTAAATTAGGGTTTCCTCAGTTTCTCCCATTCTCTTCTGCAATCCCGAGAATCTCACACTTCTCCCGCTTCGCTAACTTAGAATTCTCTATCACAAACTAGCCAAAAGATCACAATACTAGACCATAACAAATTCACTAGATCACAAGATAGATTATCAAAGAATAAGTGTGTGAATTGTATTTGTGAATGACTCCTTAAGGTGTTTATATACTTGTGCTAGGTAACTATTCTCCTTACTTTAGGGCTTCTAGGGTTTTCTTGTTACAACAACTTTACCCATTTGACTAGTTGACTTGTAACCAACTAGGGTTTCTTAACCGCACTTCAGGGCTTCCAAATTTACAAGGCCCTATCTCCCTAATTGTGAGGAACTACGTGGCGTTTCACATATCACTGAAAACAACACGACAAGTACTATCCATTTATGAAGGTCATGCCGACGTTTACATTGTCCTTCATTTCTATATTCCTCATTCAAATTTGGTTTACAAAACCACACCATCGGGACTACCGAAATATGCTACCAGAATTATTCAAGGATTGACATCGATCTCTAAGGGTTGACATCATTCTCCAAGATCACTCTCCAAGGGTTGACATCAATGACAACCAACAAACCACTTTCCAACAATCTCTCCCTTTGACATTGATGACAACACTTAGGAATGTCAATCCTTATGCTCATGCTCCCCCTGTGACCATTGCTCCCCCTGACTGCATGCCTTACTCTTTATCTCTCCCCCTGTAACATCCCGCTCTTGCACACACATGATTTTACTTATTCTTTGAGGAAACTTGCGTGCAAGTGATCTGGTTCATTATATGATTGTCTTCTTTGCTTATGGATTCTGATGATGAGATTGTGGATTATGATGTTATGTTATTTATGTATAGATAGGTGCTATTGATGGGTTTCTCCTAAGTGTGAAAGACTCTTGACAGATTAAGGATGTCGATGGCATCGATAGACCTCCTTGGACTCCAAATCGTGTCAGGGAGTGGACTATATATGGTTTGGGTATTTCTGTTTATGCATATCTGACATATGATTGGGTATATTATGATGGGTTTATGGACCGCTGACATGTTTTGTTGATGGATGCAGACTGACGATTGCTTGCTAATCAAACTCACATTAGGAGTAAAGGGGTCATGCACAACAACCAGATATATTGAGGGAGAGGTGTGGCAGCAACCCTGCCACAACCTACTAGCACTCCCGCTGTTGCTCGAATTGTAGGTTAACGATTTCCTAGTTTGAGAGATCCACGATGTCGTGAGGGTAGACTGAGATAATCGCTCACGAAGATTCTAAGGGGTGTACAATAAGGCAGGGTCCTTATTCCTTAGAGGCCCTTAGTCTCCTACACGATCGCTTGATGGAGTATTGACTCCAAGGGTTGGACGTCTACCAAAATCAGTCAAAGGTGACTGGCACCCTTGGAGCACATAGTGCGTCTTGAAGGGAACATCGCATAAATAAAACATGAATAAAGGTGAGTGACACCTTTGGAGCACGTAGTGCATCTTGAAGCGCACATCACGATTTTTTTTCAAACATGGGTGAGTCAATGAACCTAGGTGCCTAGAAAACAATATTTTATTTTGACGTGGTCAACCTTAAAATAAATGCTGTAAACTTTTATTAATTATAAAATTCCCTTAAAAAAATGCTAAGCATACTTGAAATTAAAGCCTAGGTCTAAATAGGGTAAGAGGACTAAAAACTAATTAATCAATTAATAAAAGGGGGATGAAGAAAAATCAAGTTAAGAATTTAAAAGATAAATAAATCATCTAAGAATTAATCACTGTTTATGTGCAAGACGTGCTAATTTGGAACTTAGACAAAAAAGGGAAACAAATGCAAAAATGAATGTGGAAACATAGAAAGGAATCTAATCTAGATAACTTTCTTAAATAAAACACAACTAAGTTTTAGAAAGGCATTAGTCATAAAATGAAATAGAAGGAATAAAGGGACATCAAGGAGCGTTTTTAGGAGTGATTTTAGGATGGGTGAGGGAAATTGACAATTAATTTAATTAAATAAATGAATTTCTGGTGCAACTAAGGGATCAAATGACAAGTGTATGGGGGAGAGTATTTCCTAATTAAAATTTAATAAAAATAATTTAACGTGCAATTGACAAGTGGTCACTAAGAATAACTCTATAATGACAGAGAAGAGGAATGGATCACGACTGGTATGCGTAAGGTTATACTGCTGGAATTTCATTGAATGATTTTTCTTGTGGGAGTTGGGACACCCAGCTCGAATAGAGAGTGGTAGCTCGACCTCGCGAAGTGCGCTGGGAGCTATCTTTTTCTCTAGTTTTGTGTGCGTGGCCCTTTTGCGGCTCAAGGGGATCAGGGGGAAGAAGAGTACCCCTAGTGTTGGATGGGAGGTACTGGTGAGGTCTCAACGATTAGCAAGCGGGAACAAGGAGGAGGGCCAGCTGCCGAAGAACATCAACAAGCAATTTCCCCAGTTACGGTACTCACGGTCGATTTCACATTTTTAATTGAGTTAAAATTTATGTAATTGATTCTGAATTTAGTTGGCAAGATGCTTGATGTAGTGTAGTTTGGAATAATGTTAGATGGATTTGCGTTCTATGAATTTTGGAATTTCTCACTCGCTATTTTCTTTCCACCACCCTTTCTCTGAGAGAAGATTGTAATCGTTGATTAAATTTTTGTTTTTCCCTTGGCGAAACCCTTGCTCTAATTTAAGGGATTGAGTCCTTGAGAATTATTTTCGTTTTCCTCCACGTTGATGTAAGGGGGCCCGACTCTATGCCTCTTGCCTCACCCAAACTTTTATTTTGTTTCATTTTACCTTTGCTAATCGTCTAGATTTTCCCAACATATATTCATTCGGGCATCTATCCCACTTCACCATGACGTTTTACTTTTTATGTGTTTCACCTCTATGTCCCTTCTTCCTTGCACATTTCGCCCAACATGTTATTCTGGGCATTGTTCTTGTGAATCTCTGCGTTTTTCCCTTTCTCAGCAAAACAAATCTCCCTCCCTGCATTTGCTGAATATATCTCTCTATATATTCCCCCTTGTCTTAGTGTTATACCATGTCTCTGCATTAATGGATTTTATGCTCTCAACATGTTTTACTTATGCTTATCCCTGCTTTTTTTTCCATCCATAACTCTGAGTTTAACGATCCAATCATAGGCTAAAACCTTCTGCCCAACAGTGTTTGAATTCATGTCTCTCCCAATGATCTTTGCTGAGCGCATCCTCCTCCTCTTGCTCACCTCCACAGGTTCGGGCTTGCTCTTTGTGCCCCTCCCCTCGCAATTGTCATCTAACCCTGTGTTTTTTTTTTCTTGTGAAGATCTTGAAGCCCGTTGTCATTCTCTTGCCAGCATAAACTATTTTTTCTCTACGTTTTCATCAGGAGAATCCAGGCGATTTTCTCCATCCCCAACATTTTTACCAGGGTTAAAACTTTGCGTTTTTACCCAACTTTTCGTTCTTATAACTCGCCCTTCTTATTATTTCTGATTGCATTCATCCCGAGATTACCTCAATGTCATTTACTTGCTTTCTTTCCAACGAGGGTATTCTCTATGAGCGAGTTATTCCTTGTGCTCTGCGTTTCCTCCTCAATAATCTATTTTTCTTTAATTTCACACAACTAACTTCGCCCTCCACCACTATTCGTGATGCGACCTCATTAAGTTCTTACTCAAAGTTTCTCTAAATTTCGCACCACGAATTTCACTCTCCACCATTGTTCGTGCTGCGATGTCATTTATTTTTTACTCAACTTTTACTCTCCTTCACGCTCAACGAATTATTTCCCTTGCCACAGTGCAGGTTGCAAAATTATTGGATTGTTACTCTAAGTGCCTTTGACCCTTATCCTCATGCGTTAATCCCCAACGATGTCTTAACACTCAACCTTTTCCACCCCTAGTAGTTAGACCACGATGCATTGTTTTAAATTCAAGATTATAGATTACAAATGCTTCTAAATTTGCTCAATTTTCCTCCAAGATCCTTTTAAGATGTTATAGTTTCAAAATTAACATCTATATAAGATAGTCATTTTCTCTTTAGTACAGTTACATTCATATTTTGGTAATTGTCAACTCTAATATAATTGTATGAATTAACATTCATTAACTTGTTATATTGTCCTTCCAAAAATTAGGGTAATTGATCTTCTTGGAATTCATTATCATAACATTTGTCTTATAAATATTTATTACATACTAGTATTGCAAGTTAAGTCTTTGAGAATTCTTAGTGGGTGATCATAGGGGTTCCTCACTACAAGAACAATATTGTCATTGTAAATAATAAGGATGATGATTATTCCACCTAAAGTAGTGCCAACACAACTTGCTTATTTAACATGCCCTAATTTTGTTAAAATAAATTCCAAAAATGTTATAAGGTAAGGGACAACCTAGCTTAAACTGTATTTTACAATTGATTTTTTCAGACTGACCCTTATTATTGCTATCATTGAATTTTGTTGAGGTATGATTGAAGCGTGATTAGACTTCTTGCGCGCAATGAAATCATGAAAGTGAATGATTGTTAGACCTTAGGACTCATGCACAATGAATTAATTGTTTTTACTCTTGCGCCTCAATTTAAGGTGATGTGTAAATTATGGTAGGTGATTAATTAAGTACTTAGATTACTTGCACGCCTTTTAATAATTCTAATCAGGTGATAGCATGATTGTGTTCGACTTTGTTTCCTTTTTACACCTTGGAATAAACCTAATAATTCTCTTACGCCTTGAATTTTAAATGTGCTTAGATTACTTGCGCCTTGATTGTAATATTGATGTCTGACTAGTTAAGTAGTTAGACTCCCTCACGCCATGCAATAAGGTTAAGAATACTCTTGCGCCTTTAGTATGTTGACGTGTGATTATGTTAAAGTTGTCGCTCTTGCGTCATTTAATTGTTGATGTGTACATGATTAAGTAATTTGATTAATGCGCCATGAAAGATGTTGATACTTGTTGAATAAGTAACTAGCTTACTCTTGCGCTAGTGAAACTTTTCGATGTGTGATTGATGGTCTAGTCTAGAGATATGTGATGTGATTGATTTAGCGGGGTTTAGACACCTCCTTGTTCTTCAGAACAATCGCCAATCTTGAGACCTTAAATGGTTAAAATCAATTGGAACCTG
>SNQJ01S0277889.1:0-11354 GCA_010110895.2 Picea sitchensis
ATGTAATGTTTTGTTTTAAAATTAAGATTTAATTTACTATTTGGATAAGAAAACAACATAAAATGCATGAAGTTAAGAAAATAACATACCAACCATGAACATAATTAACATACCAATCATGAACAGAATTAACATAATTAATTATGTTAATTCTGTTCTATTTCTGTCATATTTAATTTAGATTTAATTATGTTAATTCTATCATTTTTCATAAAATAACAACAAATCCAACAAAGATCGGAAAACATTGTTTAAACAAAATAATTCAAAGTATTTCAAATCAAAATTTGCATTTATTAATAATCTACTAATATTAATGTGCATTTATAAGCACACATAAAAATAACAGTAGTAAAGGAACATCGATTCAGTATTGTTGGTCTCTATTCATAAAATTTCCCACACACAAGCTGTAAAATATTTTATTATTATAAACAAAAGAAATAAACAACAATATAACTTGCAAAAGTAAATTCCTTAATTCACAGTCACGGGAGTAAATTCCTTAAAAACTAGGAGTAAATTCCTTAAAAACTGGGAGTAAATTCCTTAAGTCACATTCCACAAGACTGTGACTTGGCTATGGGGGGCCAACCCTGTGGCCAAGCCATGGGCCCACCAACATCTTGGCCATAGGGTTGGCCCCTCGTGGCCAAGTCACAGTCCACGTGATTGTGACTTGGCTGTGGGGGGCAAGCCCTATGGCCAAGTCGTTGGCGTGATCACGGCTTGGCCATGAGGCTACATAAACGTTATATATGTAGTGAACTCATACACCTTCGAAAAATCTAAAAAATTTGAAATGGTGAACTCGTACAAGTTGTATATAAAAAATTGTTTCATCTATTTAAGTGAAAAACCATTTAATATCATAATAAAATATTTTCACTATTAAACTTAAATTGCATCCACGTATAATGGGAATAACATCTGCTCTAATCATAGCATTTCATTCCGGTTTCACTAGACAGTCAATAATAAAATTTAATTCCAGGTTAATTTCACTAGACAGACATGAGAAACAAACTTTCTAATTTCAGGTTAAATGCACAGTAATATTCTAAAATTAAATTAAATTTAAAATTAAATTTAACTAAATACAATAATAAATCAGTTTAACTAATTACAATAATTAAATATAAATCATTTTAGGGTTACCTCTGCCCGCCAACACGACCGCCCGCCAACACGACCACCCGCAAGATCGCCTGCCAACAGCTCAGTCACGGTCGCCAAAAGCTTAGTCATGGTCACCAAAATCTCACTCACGATCACCAAAATCTCACTCACTGACACTCACCTACAACACTCTCACAATTGCCAAGAGTTGAAAGAATGTTAGAGTCGCAATGTGTGGTGGATATATAAAACTTATTTTGGCCTAAAATATCTTTCATCCGAAAGATTGTTTTGACCGAAAAGATATTTCGGCCAAACAATTGTTTCGGACGAAATATTCTTTCGGCCAAAATATCATTTCAGTCGAAAATATTGTCAAATGAAAAAATCCGTCCAACTAAAATTCTACATGAAAATCGAGGGCGTCGTTACTGTATCGTTCGATTTGTCGTTTAATCGTTCGGCTAAAAGAATATTTTGGTCGAAAAAAGTATCTTTCGGTCGAAAGAAAATATTAGTTCAGCCGAAAAATTGTCTTTCAGAATTTTGGAGATGAGATTGTCACGAAAGTGTTACCCACCTTCATGAATTTACCCAAAACTTTGACAAAATTTTCTTGGACTTCCTGCATCTTCTAAAATGACTTATGATTATCCTAACAAATCATGTTTGATACATATTTCAAGCCTTTTGAAGAAAAATATTTTTAGCATGGATTCATTATAAAGTCTTGCAATGTTTTCTTCTTCTTCTTCTTCTTCTTCAAGAATGTCAACAATCTCATTTAATGGCTTGGATGAGGATCAAGGAAGGAAGGTACTTCAAATATTTCCATATAAGAATTTACATATTCGAATATATATCTCAACTCTAGTATCCAAGAGCTTATGGAGGGTGATTACAAATGAAGGTATTTGGAAGAAAACCATTGTATAGAAATGTATTTCACATGAAACAATGATACATTGGATAATAAGCACAAGGAAAAACATTGAAAATGTATATATACATTGGAAATATCATAGTGTAAGCAATCCCAATGATAGGAAATTGATTATTTTGTAAAGTGGGAAATGGGGAACAAGGGAGGTGGGTATAGATTCATGGATTGGAAGTATAAATGCATACAAGATGTCAGAGATATTGTTGGAGGTAATACAAGATTGGGTGATTTACATTCTCAATAAGATAGTGAATGAAAACTCCACAAACATATGGAAAAGGTTTGGTTAAAGGATAATTTATGGATAAAAGGAGATTTAACAGAAGCATGGAAAAAACATGTAGACAATTTTAACTAGAATCCATGTTAGAATAGGGAAAGAATGAGATTATATTGCTTGGTCAAGAAACCTAACTTTGGGGTGTGCATAGTGCAATTGGGGTATCATGATATCTTTCATTTAGGGGTTGATCAACCAAAATGGTGGAGGAAGATATTATGAAGTATAAAGGCCCCAAATAAAACACACATTTTCATGTGGTTGTCCATAAAAATTAAGGCTCTAAGATGAGAGAATATGGATAAAAGAGCTAGACAAGCCTCGAGAATTTGTATTCTCTACAAAGATAGTGAAGAGACAATAAACTACTTGTACATTGTCCATACACTAAGAAAAATTGTTCTGAAGTATAGGTTCTAACCAATGTTAACGATGGGTGGATAGGTGATTTAGTGGAGGATTATTTAAAGTGTTGGATAACCAAAAAGGAACTAAAATAATTTGAGGCAGTACCTTTCTTGGCTATATGGGTACTTTAGTTGGAAAGGAACTCAATGTTATCCAATGAGAGAATTATTCTACCCCTTCAATGCTATATGTGAATAAAATCAATTACTTCATCTTGTTGAATGATTGTAAGTAAACAAATATAGTCATTTGGTTGATTTGGCTATAAATAAAATCCATGAGTGGGGCTTCTTTAATGGAGAGACACAACGGCCATAGAATAACACTAGTGTTGGGGATGTAGTAGGTTTAGGGAGCATGAGGGATAAATAACAATGCAAAATTCTTGGCCTTGAAAATCCTTCTAAAAAATGCTATGGAAATGAACATCAAACAATGATAGGTTTATGGAGACTCTAGTTTAGCTATTTAGTGGATGGGGGGCATTGTTAGATATTAAACACATCCTTAAGGCCAATAGGGGATCAATTGAAGGAGGTGGTTTCTATATTTGACTTCATCTCATTCACAGCTTTTTAAAGAAAACAAAAACAAAATGTAGAAGTAGATGCGCTCTCAAAAAAAGGACAATCGGTAGCTAAAGGGATCGTGATTATGGAGAAAGTAAATGATGGAATCCACACTATCTCTAAAACTTAAATTTAATATGTTGTATAAGGAGAAGTTTAATGTATCTCTTTTAATTTACCTGAGATGTTATAGCTTTTGCATTCCTCGTTCTGTGTTCCTAAAGTGTTAGAAATCATAAAGGACTTATTCCCAACAGTTTTTAGGAAAGGTCTAAATGCCTTGCATAAATAATATACATATAATCTTTAAATGCCAATCTTGTTTTGAGGTATGCTAAGACCTTTAGTTTATTTTTTGAAGTTATCTATAGATTAGTGTTTTTTGAGGGGCCTCTCAAAGCCCACTCTTTTTGTAAAGTGCATGAGCACATGAGAAATGTAATTTATTTTAGATAATGTATAAAAATGACAACTTTTTTCTTGGGAAATAAATTTCGAAATAAAAATGCTTATCCAAGTAACATAAATTCCCACAATATAATATAATGAAGATGACTGTAACCATTGGTAAGGATATACCTACTATTTATTATTAATTTAATTTAATTAACAATTTAATTACATAGAAAATATTAAATTTAATTAACATTTTTGTTGCACAACAAAGTATTATGCACTATTAAAAGAATAGATTCTACCAAGGACGATTTTTTATGTGTTCATAATGATAACTAACACTAATTTAATTTTTAAAACAAAAGGTGAATGGAATATAAAGATAAGTTTATTTCAGTAATATTGATTCCCAAATTATTAAAGTTTAAGGAAATTTCTTTTGGGAGGAACCATCCACTTTGGAGATCATCTATGCATTAATTTAGACGTCAAAAACCTATGCATTAATAGCACTCAGAAACCTGTGCATTATTACTTGGTACAATGTTTTTTTTATTTTAAACTAGATACTAGTAAATTATGTCATCAATGTCATTATTTGAGATCACCTTAAAATGTTATGTTCTTTACTATGAAGATTTGAACATGGTATCTTGTAATGACCCCACCATTAGGACTACATGCGAAGCTGAAGTTCAATATTTGTCTTTTTGTTTTTAGGCCATAAGGCTAAGACGACAACAGTCGAACCACACAACTAACAATGAACGCAAGCATGCAGTTCGGGCAACAGACAACTATGACTCCATGCACTAGCACAAGAGAAACTGGATGAAACATGTGTAAAACAACAAGGAGGAACGACTACCTGCCCGATGCAACAAGACCAAACCTATAATCTAAGGGACAACATCCCCACCCGACACAACGGCCTTGATGACCAATCACTAGAACCTCAAGGCGCGTGAACCAAACACATGAAAGCGTTACAACCTAAGCACTAACAACAACTCACATCGATCAACAACACCCACATGGAAAGCACATACCTAGGCCAAGTTATCCTTCGCCTCTACTCCTTAGGGCATGTAATGATCCCCTCATCAGGAATCATGTTGTCCCTAGGTGATAGGCATGACTATAACCTTGGCGCGACACATCATAACTAGACCAAGGACTCTAGAAAAATCTGACGCACTAGGAGTCGAACACTGACAAGATGGTTACACCCATACCCCAAGCAACAGGTCAACAAGATGCAAGATGACTACAATAAAAAGGAAAATCTCAATCTAATACCGGACTCTGCCAACAAACCATCCAAAAACTGATGCGCCAGAGGTCTAAGTGAAAAGGTCTAACTGTTACCAAGCGACTAAGGTCATAATTGTTATCATAATGCACACTAAGAAAGGAACTTAACCAAATCAATTACGCTTATCATTAATTATAAACTATCCATTAAGATAAGAGATCTACTTGACATTTCAAAGGTGCTCCATGCTGCTTAAAAAGAATCGACATTATTGTCTAGAAAGGCTAATCTTGAATGTGATCGATGTCTATAATTAATGCCACTTCAATGCTATCTTTCTACCATTTTATGTTGTTATGTGGGTATAAATAAAAGCCAAATGATGCTATTCAATTAAATTTTAAAGCTATCTTGTTGTGTATGAATAATTGTCACCCCGATGTTATTCAATGAGAATTAATGCTATTATTAAACGCTATCTAAATCAAGTTACATATAAAAGTCACTATACGTTAAAAGAGATTTAATTCCATATAAATCAAGCTATACATTCAATGAGATTTAATGCCATATAAATCAAGCTATACATTCAATGATATTTAATGCCATTTACATTCGATGGGAATTAATTCCATATGCAGTTAATGGGATTTAATGCCACTTACATTCAATGAGATTTAAAGCTATATATTACAAAAATATTATGCAAAAATCTATACATTACAGAAATCGATGATATTTAAAGCTATACATTACATTGCAGGCAAAGGGCAGGGGTCAAATGACAAGGTTGCCAAAGAGACAAGAAGACGCAGAGATTAAATAGAAAAATCACCAGGTTAATAATGGGAAAATCACAGTCATAACCAGTGGCCCAACTCGCCAGGTAACAGTTGGCAAATCACAGGCATAACAAGTGGCCAAACTCGCCAGGTAACAATTGGAAAATCGCAGGCATAACATGCAACGATTGCAGTCTTAATAATGACAATCGCTAGAGTAATATATCTAGCCATGAAAACGTTATCAGGATATAAGAACGCAGAGCAATAAATCATGGAAATAATACAGTCTTAATAATGGAAATCGCCAGAGCAATAAAATGAAATGAAATCTAAAGAAGTGGAAATCGCCAGTTAAACACCCAAGCATCGGTTGTGTCTTTCAAGTGGCAATTCACCCAGCAAATAAAAACGAAATGCAGTCTGAAGAAGTGGCAAATCGCCAGTTAAACACCCAGGCAATGATTGTGTCTTTCAAAGTGGAAATTCGCCCAACAAATAATAACAAAAAGTAGTCTGAAGAAGTGGAAAATCTCCATTTAAACACCCAGGAAATGATTATGTGCTTCAAGTGGCAATTTGCCCAACAAATAAAAACAAAATGCAGTCTGAAGAAGTGACAAATTGCCAGTTAAACACCCAGGCAACGATTGTGTCTTTCAAGTGTTAATTCACCCAGCAAATAAAAACGAAATGCGGACTCAAGAAGGGGAAAATCGCCTTCCAATAATTTAAATGCATAAGAAGGAAAAACAAATCGTAGTCCAAATAATGTAAGGGCCTGTCAATAAAATGACAACACAGTCTCCAATCATTTTCAAATATTAATGAGCAGAGGTAAAAATGCAGAGAACATTGCTATCATTAAAACAAGCACGAAGTTATGTTGCAGGGAGGTAACGCTACGCAGATTTAAGTTATCCAGCAATAAGTAAAAACGTTGAGTTAAATTCATCCAACAACTTATATAAAAAAAACAGATTTAAATGTATCCGGAGATATTTAAAAACACAGAGTTAAATTGATCCAGTAACTTATATAAAACGCAGATTTAATTTTTCATGGTTGAGGGTGTTGAAATGCAGGAAATTCTAAACACAGTTTCCAGATTACCGAGAACAAATAAAATACGGAGGTGAAATACACGCAGAGACCGAGGCAAGGCAGAGATCAACACAGAGATGAGAAGGGGAAAACAGTTGGGCAAACACAACCTTCGCTCCTCATCCACACACATAAAAGTAGAGCATTTGAATCTATAGATCGTTGTGCACTGAAGTGACGACCGTCGATTTGGCTCCTGGCCAACTGCTTAGGCGTGGACTAAAGAGCTAGGGATGAGGACGAAAAGCAAAAATCTTCACAACAATCAACAAACCAAAGGGTAGTCTCAACATGCAAGATTGAAGGCCGAGGGAATCAAGTCAACAACGAGTTTAAGGATTACGAGGAAAATTAAGTTCTCGGTTGAAATGCTAAGTCCACATTTTCATTACCCAATAAAAGTACAGAAATAAAAGAGTAAAGTATATTAATAATCTACCATGTAGAAATAAAGGAAGCATATCGTAGCTCGAGTCACCCTCTTTGAGTCATTGTCCTGCGCGCTCCGTGCTTCTCCCGCTTGCCGACTGATGAGACTTCACTGGTATCTCCCAAACAACGCTAGGGGTACTCTTCTTCCCCCTTAGCGCCCCGAGCCACAAAGGGGCCATGCACACTAAACCAAAGAATTAGCTAGCTCCCATCTCGCCTCGCAAGGCCGAGCTACCACTCCTCATCGAGATGGGTATCCCAACTCCCACAAGCTAAGTCGATCAAGTCTAAAATTTTGTAGTGTAACGTTATGCATAACAGAAGAGATCCATCATCCTCCTCCTCCCTCCTTTATATAGAGTTTCTAAGTCATTTACTTTCCCAAAATCCCATTTAATTTATTGTTCAATAATTTAATTCATAAAAATACTCCCTGTACATGTGTCACCCATCCCCTTCATTGCACCATAAATTAATTTCATTAATTAATTAATTACTCCTATTTCCCTCACCCACCTAAAAGCATTCCTAGAATCACTCCTAGGTGTCCCCATATTCCCTTACACGTTTTAATGACTTACCCCCTTACTAATTTACTAGTTGAGTTTAATTTAGAAAGTTCTTAAATGCTAGATACCTTACTAAGTTAGTTTTTCTGTTTTTTCCTTGTGTTTCCCCTTTCTTTTTATGTTTCCCTCTTTTTCCTAGTTTCCTAATTCTTTTAACTTTCCATCTTTCCCTTTTTATTTAAAACTCAAATTGGCACGTGTAGAAAATTAACTTTTTCCCCTTTTCCTTTTTAATTAATAATTTTTTAATTAGCATATGTGACAAAACAATTATTTCCCCTTTTTCCCCCTTTTTATTTTTTATCCCCCAAAAGATTTTTATAAATTAATTGAATTGCTTACCCCTTTCTCGTCACATGATTAATGATGATTATCATTATTATTTATTTATTTTTATTTTCATATAAATATATACTTTTATTTTTATCACAAGTATCAATTAGACCTAGACTTTAATTTCTTAGGTTGGGTGACATTTTATTAGGGAATTTGTTTTAAATCTTTCTCATCACATTATTCGTTCTAAGTCCATATAGGTTTATTCATTTATTATTTAACAATGCGACATGCCCTTCAAGACGCACTAGGTGCTCCAAGGGTGCCACTCACCTCATTTTGTTTCCCTTGTGTGGCGTGCCCTTCAGGACGCACTACGTGCTCCAAGGGTGTCACTCTCCTCTTGACTGACTTGGTAGACATCAAAAACCCCTGGAGTCAATAATCCACTAGGTGATCTTGTGGGAGACTAAGGGCCTTTAAGGAATAAGGCCCCTGCCTTATTTCGTGCCCCTTAGAATCATCGTGACCGACTGTCGCAGTCATCCCTCACGACACCGTGTGTCTTCTCGAACTAGGTAATCGTTAACCTACAGCTCGAGCCACAATGGGAGTTCTAGTAGGTTGTGGCAGGGCTGTTGTCCACACCTCTCCCTCAACGTCTCTGGTAGTCATGTGTGACCCCTCTACTCCACATGTGAGTCTAGTCGACAAGCTATCATTAGCTTGCATCATCAACGAATAATGTCGGAAATAGTATCCATAATCATATCATCTAATCATATGCACAAATGTCATATATACAACAATAAAACCCCTAATAGTCCACTCCCTGACTCGATCCAGAGTCCAAGGGGTTTCATCAATGCCTCTGCATCCTCCAGGTCCAAAATCCTACACACTCAGGAAAACCTAGTCAATAGCACTTGTCTATGTCAATACAGCAAAATAAGAAGCCATCAATCCATAACACCTCATAATCATAATCAAATGCCCAATAGTATAATAATCTGGATCACTTGCAAGCAAGTGTCCTCAAAGAATAAGTTAGCTCAGTACGCGCAAGAGTGGGATGTTACATATCTTAATTACAAAAACAATTAAATGAGTTGTTTGAAATGGAAAAATCAACCTTTCAATGAGCTACCTGAAACTTGTTTGTAAAAAGATTTAATATTTTTTACTGAACATAATGGGAATCAAAACTCTCTATGCTAAATAAAACCTTTATGAATTATCAAGCACAAACAAAAACTTTATGATTGGGTGCTTTTTCCATGATTTAAGTAAACAAATTATGCAATTTTATTTTACTTTATAAAATTATGGTTGTACTTGTTATACTAATGTGTAAAAATATACACATATACCTTTTTCTCACAATCATTTTTATTTGAATAATTTTTTTAATTTGTTTTTAAAACAAATTGAAATTACTAATATTTTAAAAAACATGGGAAAAGTGAAATCTTTTATTAAAAGTGAYAAAAGCTTGMTTTATTATCAAAAGTTATATTCCTTATATGACATAATACAAACATAAAAATGTAATAAACAACCTTATATTATATGATTTTGTAGTGATATTAAAAGGTTGTATACATTTCAAACCATGTTCACACACACACACACACACACACATATATATAGGTAGTGTTAAAAAACATCTCAAATCATAACCTAATCATGATATTAATTTTTAAACTATGTATATGTCCACTTTTACGTTTGTTAATTTTTTGTGTTAAAAAAATAGAATAATTTACAACAAAAGTAAATGTATATATATTCAACTTTATTCTAGATATAACATAATCATGAATTATAGCAAAACTAGTACTTTGGAAAAAAATACAATAACACATAACAAATTTATTTTATGGGGTAATGGGTATAACTTTAGGTGTCTCTTATTTAGGAAATCTGGACACTCCATAAAATGTGTGTCTATTAGAGGGAACCACCCAATTTCTATATTTCTCCCATGTAATGAACATAGCAACAACTCCCCCAAATCCGATACACATTCCCATCCCCAATTCTATCAATGACATCTTTTCATCCACATGCCTCAACCATCCTTCTTTAACATTACTCTCATTGTTATCATCCCTCATTGGACTTCGCTTTTGGTTCTTGCATGGTTGTAAAGGATACCCACATAAGAACTTATTCCTTTGAAATGAAGATTCTTTGAATGTGTTGAATTGTTTGCATGTTGGGATTGGACCACAAAGATTGTTAGATGAAACATTGAGAGACATGAACCAAGATAATTGAGAGAGCTTTGGAGGAATGCATCCACTCTCATTATTTTGGGCCAAGTCTAGTTTCTCCAAAGTAGATATGTTACCAAGAGACGCAAGTATTTGTCCATCCAATTCATTCCTAGAGAAATTCAACAATCACAAGCCACTTAGAGTACCCATGCTTGTAGGGATTTCTCCCATAAGATTATTGCTCGACAAATCAAGTATTGTATTTTTCTGCAACACATATGACAAATTATACACCTTTCCTTTTATGTCAATATTTAGTTCATAATAAAATGTAACATCAAATATATTAGGAAAATATTTGACTTTAAATCCTTCGAGGCACAAAAAACAAGATGATATTATCCCACTAAATTTATTGTTGGATAAATCCAACACTTGCAAGTTGGTGAGATTTGTTATCCATTGAGGAATATCACCATGGATATTATTATACACCATACTTAGGACTCTCAACTCAGAAAAATTTGTAAGGTGCATGCGAATTTCTCCTATCAATCTATTTTCCCTTAAATCCAATAGTTGAAGTTGAGTGCAATTAGCCAAAAATGATGGAAAAGTACCATAAAAGTGATTAAAGTGAACAACAAAGTACTTTAAAGAAAGTGGAAAGGCTATGTCCAAAGATCCACTAAATAAGTTATAGGACACATCTTGTAACATCCCGCTCTGGCACACTGACCAAACTTATTCTTTGAGGACACTTGCTCGCAAGTGATCTGGATTTTTATGATGATGAACCACTTAACCTTGATTATGATGCGTTAAGTTATATGACATGATGTTTTACTACATTGATGTAGACAGGTGCTGCTGACTCTGTTTCATTGAGTGTGCAGGGTTTCAGACCTTGAGGATGCAGAGGCATCGGTGGAACTCCCTTGGACTCCGGATTGAGTCAGGGAGTGGGCTATTTGAGTTGTTTCATTTACAGTGATATTGTGT
>SNQJ01S0277890.1:0-11354 GCA_010110895.2 Picea sitchensis
TATGATTAAAATCAATGGATAAATTTAACTCCGTCCATCTAATCTTTCTCCTTTTCAAATTTATGAGTAAAAACAATGGATAAGAGTTAATAAAATATCACATAATAAAAATAATATTTAATCTAAAAAACCCATTGAACCAGTTCCGGTGCTCTAGGCGACCCATGCTCGAGATCTCTGAAACGAAACCCTTCATTCCCTTCGTTAGCTCCTTCGTCATGCATTTCACTGCGACCTCTTGGCCGCTGCTGGGGAGAACGCCCTTGTAAACTTTGCCAAAACCCCCTTGCCCCAAAACATTTTCGTCCCGGAAATTGCTCGCGACAATGCTTAACTCCTTGTAAGTGAGTCTATGGGGCCAGTACTCTATCTCCCATTCTTCGATCGTTTCTTCATACTTCGCTCTTATGAAAAAGACGGCTGCAACAGCCAGTGAGAAGAGAACCAGACTGGGCACGGTGATGACGGATATGAATCCCCGGCCCGGACGCTTGGAATGCATGTTCGAAAAAGAAGGGAGACGCAATAGATTGAGGGGCGGCGCTATGCCTTGGGTGGTGAAGCTCCACGCGAGAACGTAATGGGCTTCAATAAAGTTCCCTGTGGTCGTTGAAAATCCAACGAACATCTTTTCTTGCATAACGTTTCCCAGATCGATTTTCAAAGATATCAGCGGCTTCTACGGTCTCGGCGAGTCGGCCAACATGATGGTAACGTCGAGGCGGCTTTGAGGATGATTGTAATCGATCCAGGCCTGTATGTTCTGTCCACTCTTGAGGCTCAATCCATGGAAGTTGTCCACCCCATTCCAATACCTGGCAGGCTTGGTCTGCACCGAGATTAGGCTGTTGATGTTCACACCCACATGGTTGTCGTCGGGGTCATAGAATTCCACAGTGTTGATCGTGTCGAACTCCACTGCGAATAAGTGATTGTATGGTTGCCCGTTGCTGGTGAGGTTAAGCAAGCCCAAATACTGAGACGACAGAGCGCCGATGGGAGATCTGTGGGGCATCATGATGAAATCCATTCCGTGTCCGACTGCGGCAGAGGGAGGATGCACCATGGCGAAAACGAAGGTAGTGCTAAAGGAGGAAAGCGTCTCGTTTTTTTTCATCTGCACGGGAATTGAATACAACGTGCGACCGAGCATGAAGTGCGAGTCATTTGAGAGGGCGAGCACGGAGTTGGAGCTGATGATTGAAGCCTCCTCTTCCAAGATCAAGTCGGTTCCATTAAATCCGTCGAAGATGAAAGTGGTATGTGGATGATCCTCCTCGACCTGTGCAGGAAGAAGTGGTATGAAGAGGGAGGTGAAGGCTATCAGGAGGGGGGTGCGCCATGGAATTAGCATCATTAGTCGTTTCTTTGGGTAGAGATAAATTCCGTCTTGCAAAGAATACAAAGATGATGAATATTAATACATTTCAAATTTTGAATTGAAACGCGCCTAGTTTAAATTTCAAATTTTGAATTGAAACGCACCTAGTTTAAATTTCAAATTTAAATGGATGCGGAATGGTTTAGGAAGGTACCTGCAGCGTTAATGTTTTAGATGTACAACGTCCATGTCAACCTGATCGCTGATGGAGGAGGTGGAGACGCCGTAGGTGGAGACGCCGTTTGAAGGAATCACCGGACGGCGGAATATCATGCCATGCATGTCATGTATGAACGCGCCGAGTTTTATGATGCAGCATGGGATGGGCATGCAACAACTCATTTAATATACCATGCAGCAGCTTCCCAATGATTGGGCTGCTGCATGGTGGATAGCCTTCGCCATTAGTCTACGCCCTAAATCTACCCCTGCAAACTTTCTAACTTATCCACAAATTTGCATCCTCGGGATTCCAATCACTCCTCTTCGCCTTTTTGAAGTCGACATGAGAGTATACATTTTTATAGAATTGTTAATTAAATTGAACTTTTAGAATTATATAGAGGTATCCTCTAAGCAATAAATGGTGTACGTGAACTCTTGGTCCCCTGCCAAAGAACGAGGGTGGAATGAGGGTGGAAACTCACTAGTAGCCAATTAGGTACGGCATTATAAATGATTATAAAATGTAGTAGTCTAAATGTTTTATTTTTTGGGGTTTTTTTGTCATTTTTTTGGTTTGATTTTGCCTGAAATTCGGTGATGAACGGTTGGATCTGTAGATTTGAATGGCTAAGTTTGTATAATCTGAGTGTTCTAGGAGTTTTTCAGCACACTGAATCCATTTATGCATTCAGAAAAACAATTTAAACAACAAAAAATAGAGATTTTGTCCAAATTTACATTGTCGAATTCTGATCAATTCCAGCCAGAAAACAGGTAGAACGTTTAACCAACGCCCTACAAAATGGGTTAGGTTTATTTGTGTGGATCACAAGTTACGATTCTACAAATCTGTAATAGGGATCCATGTTCATTGACAGACTCTTCCGTAATAGAGATCCATGTTTATTGATGTATTTTCTTCATTGTCATGTTACTTGTTACCCAATAATAATAATAATAATAATAAAATAATTACACCGAAGATGTTCATTAAGGGGAGGTTACTCTAAAGACCTTCGTTGTCTGTCCTAACCCAATAAGAACTTGCCATATGCCATATGTTTAATGATTGACCAATAAGAACTTGCCATATGTTTAATGATTAACCAATCTTCTCTTTCCAAGTGTTTTCTCTTTCACAGACTCCAAACTGCCACTATTTAATAGGCCGTCACTTCCCACGTTTCTTCTTCTTCCCTTTGCTTCGACTCTCTCTCGGATGAACTGAAATACAACTATGGGGTTATTGATTATTGACCTGATAACAGTGTAACTGAAATACAACTTTGGGGTTATTTCTTATTCACCTGATAACAGTGCCAGGACGAGTGAGAGTAGCTCCAGCGCTTGTAACCATCACTCCGTTCTCATTCGCATCCGGAAAGCCCAGCGACTGTAATGATGTAGGCACATGGGTTCCCTTTCTGGTCATTTTTGCCACCAGTTTGAGCTATATCAGGCCAAGCGGTGCACTTAATGTCCATTGTTTGTATTCTTCTCAGGAAACCTCTCTCCATCGCGACTTCATGATGTTTAAGGATCGAGTCTCACGCACTCTAAAAAATGTCTATTACTAAACATTTTCCTAGCACCCGAGCTAAATTTTAGGTCGCTACGTGCATAGACTGCCACGTCTCTGAAAACTTGGAAGTGTACTCACGAGCCTCGTGTGTAGTCCTCCGAGGAGCATTGGCCACCATCACATTGGTGCCACAGAGTCTCAGTGCCACTTTCTTTTTCTTTACTTTATTAAGGAATTTGAAATTGTATTTATAATTTGGTATCAGTGATGGCAGGTTAGAAGAGAATTGAACTTTGAAATTTCGTGAGTGGATGTCAATAATAATAACAATTGTGAAAACTGAGATGGATAAAATATTTGATTCTTCTACATATAACTTAAATTTATTAGATATAAGAATTTGTGTTTGAGTTTGAGCTTCCACCGTCAGGATGAGATTGATATTTTTGAAATACCTTAGGTTAAAGATTTTACGAAATGAAGATTTTTAACAAGGATATTTGCTCGAAATTCTGTGAGAAATTCTTAGATTGGTAGATTATTTTTGTAAAATCCTAGTACCCTGGAAGATTTCAGCGTGTTGAATCCATCTCTCCATTCAGAAATGGATTCTGAACAACAAAAAATAGTGATTCATGTAAATTTATTCCTACGAAAAAAACCATTTGGTAGAACAACTAACCAACACCTTTTTGAAATAAATTATTTCTTAGATGACTAATTAACAAATCCATTTTTTATGATATTTAATGAAAATAACACAAATTCATTCATATCTGAAGAGAGTTTTATCACATTACAAGTGTGTAATAATATCTTGTGGAGCTTAATAAAACTTTACTTTTTTGGAGATAATTTTCATAATATTCTACTGTTTGGTGGAGGTTATTAAAACTTTAATTTTTTTTGGAGACAACTTTCAATTTGGATAGCCTAACTATTGCCCTTTTATATTTCCCTTCAATGTCCATAATTTATGCATAGCTAAATAGGATATGGTTGGTACTGTTTTAAATATATTATTTTATTTTAAAGCACTAAGAACATAGTAAGAGAATATTTGTTTTGGTGAAAAGAAGTATTCTAGATAAGGAATCCCATGAAAAATCACAATTTTGATAATGAAAATTTGAAATTTAAAGTAATTTTATATTACAAATGAATTTGTTCATGTCCATTTTTATTGAAATAATAATTTAAACACTTTAAATTTGAAAACTGAATTTTTTTCTAAAAATTAAATAGAATAAAAAGACTTTAAAAAATGTAGCCTTATTTGCTAAATACAAAATTAGATTTAGCTTATAATTTAAGTGTTATCATTGCTCCATTAATGTTTAATTTGTTCTAGTGGCATGTTATACTTTTGTGGATTACACATGTGCAAGGAAGTTCTTTAATGTTAAGGATGGTGGATTTCTTAGGAGAAGGAATGGTTTCATGGTTTTAGTATGTCTAGCTAGAGTGTCTTTTATATTAGATGGATTTTATATCAGATGGGGCTCCACTGGAGGTGTTTATTATCTATTGAGCCAAGGATGGGGGATTACTTAGTAGAAGGAATGGTTTTATAGTTCTAGCATATTTTTTCAAAAAGGTAATTTTATCCTTGGAATTACATGATTTATTTTATGCTAGTAATAATTTATGTTTAACCTACTCTATTCCTCTCTAGATTTGAACTTGTGATCTTTTAGGAGGAAACAAGTGTTATTAACCATAGGCCCACTCAAGTTGTAATAGAATAATCCATTTTTAAGGTCACGACCAAGCCAACACCAAATTGGTGTATGAGACCCCCTTGTCTGTGGGACAAGGGACCTCCTCTCCATTTGACTGGTAGACTTGGAGGTATACATACCCTACCCCCCTCTAGATTTGAACTTGTGACCTCTTAATAGAAAACACATGTTCTATATATATCATTAAATTTGAAATCTATATCATATATAAACAATAAATAAATTTGAAATCTATTTCATCTATAGGTAATAAATAAATACTTAATAGTGTTTGTAAGTTTTAGGAATGATTTTAGGAGTTAAATTTTACTCTTAGATTATTTCTTCATGATTTTTTTCAAAAAAAAATTATATTTTAAAATAAATTTCTATCCTTAAAATCATTCCTACGTGTAACATATAGATAATCACTAATAACAAATTCATAAATATAAATAATTCACTAATAACAAATTACGAAAAAAATCATTTCATAAAAAATTTAAACTACTTGACTTCCAAAATTCCAAATTAGCCTTTAATGACATAATATTGAGCTAATAAGAAAATAGATGAGATTTCTATTACAGATCTGGATAATAATACTTTGTGATCCAATTCCACACATCGAGCAAACATTATCCACGTGCAACACCATTACATAGTTGGATGCAGTGCTCCATATTTAATGTTGTGTATTGTAATTTCATTTAATGGTTAATTGTTTGTATGGTAAATTTACATGGGAAAATTGTTATTTCAATTTATAGTTTTAAATAAAATTTAAATTTAAATATAAGAGTTATATATTTCAACAATAAAAAACTTAAAAAAATCAAAATCAAAACTGCCCACATAAAAAAAAAAAAAAATCAAAATCAAAACTGCCCACAAAAAAAGAAAAAAGAAGGCAAAAATGCCTTTTTTATTTTCCTCACACTCAAAGTTTCTTTAGTAACTTGTTACTCAAGAGCTTCCTTTGAAAAAGCATCCTCTTCCTTGTTCAACTCCAAAAGGATATGATACTTCAAAGGAATTTGTTGTCATTTTCCAATGATCAATAATAGGCCTTACATCATTCAATAGATCACTATACTGGATTCTTCAAAGATCTGGATTTTCTTAATATTTTCTTCACAACATTCAAAAGAAATCTTAAGACCACAAATTTAACAGAATTATTGGTTACTATTCCTATTTCTTGTATGCTCCATCAAAGAAACTCCTATTCTTTGCATTCCACCATCAAACAAACTCCATACTGGGTTTTATTTGTCTAGATATTTTCTACTTACAAAGAACTTTTTGGTTTTACAGGTTTGCACAGAAAAATTGTTTTGATGATAAAACTTAAAATGAAAGGGATGAATTTTTCTTCAAATATTTGAGAATTTATTCACCAAATAATCCATATATTAAAATAAAACAAATATTAAAATAGACTCTTTTATATTCTACTAACTTTTCGTCGTACAATGTTCCACTAGTTACTGGTTAATTGCAAGTCCACTTTCATTAAGGAAGGCTTGTCATTATTATTTTATTTTATGATACATATTATTTTAATCTAAAAATGAAATTCTTTTTACAATATAATATAAATGAGATGAATATTTATATTTACAAATCAAAATGAAAAAAAATAAAAACATCAAAATAAAAAAATTACAAAGCATTAAGATATGTGTGTTCACCTTCATTAGATAAGGTTTATTAAATTTTTTTAATGTGATTACACATGTTATATTTGAAGGAGAAAGAGATGAAGTGTTGTTTACAATTCAATATATTTGATGCAGAAAGGGATGACTAGTCCAACTTTTTCTGATGCAAGCATGTGTAGATGAACATCAGAAGGACTAAACAAGCATATGCATTGTATACTGTTCATAATATTTCTTAATGTCACATGCAGAGTGGAAGGAGGTGGAATATGAAATAGGGTGTCAAGGAATATACTCACGAAACATGAGGACCTGAGCGTAAAATTGTATTCCTCTGATTTTTTGACTGGAAAAATGTGTAATAGTAAACAGGGCGTGAGGGTGGGGCACCACGACCAATCTGTATATCGTGGACCCCCGGAAGCCAGGGGAGCAATCTTGAACCCGCAAGTTCGGCACTCGCAATCGACAAAGTGGGTAAGTATGGAATGAGGTAGAAGCGTGACCATACATGTGAAACCGTTAGTTCACCAATCGGCGCACCAAGGCATTTTCAGAAAAACCACTAAGCAGATCAATTAGAAAACAAAAGAGATAATAGAAAATGGAAAAAGTAGAAATAGGGAGGGTAGAAAGGCCCATTGCTGCCAAGTCATCATTTTCTAGTATAATATTATATGCCCCCACTTGGTTTGTATATTTAATTTACCAGCACAGTTGGTATACCTTTTCGAAGATTGTACCACAGAACCCTCTGCTACTGCACAGAACAATTCATCTTCATGTCCAACCAACTTGTTTATTCCAAGGTAGCAACGCCGAATATGCAATGGACATGAAGGCAAGTTAGTATGAAGACAGACATGCAAAAGAGAAAGAAACAATTCTATTTATTCCAATGTAACAACAAACATAATACGATTCACATGAGAATACACAGCAAGATATTATATTTGAAGGAAGAATAGAAAAAAAAAAGGTGCAAAGCAGCAGCACAAGCACAACAAATATACAGACAGTAAATGAAAAAATGAACACTGGAATATGAAATAAGAGTATAGGTATCCACCTCTATAATTCCTCGTTTACATTCCCGCCAAAGAGTCCATCGTCCTCTCCAGCCATTATGTTTGTTTAAATGTAGCAATGCAGGAAAAATACAACGGACATGAAGTAGGTTAGTATGCATGAAAACATGTAATGAAGATAAGTTATTATGTAGGAAGGTACGCAACATCTCCATACAATAAACGAGTTGAACACATATACAACAATAAATGAAATACAAAACAACGCAGTATGAAATAACAATACAAACATGTACCTTTCTATCTCCTCTTCAAACGATGCAGTCAAGACTCCGTCGTTTTCTCCAACTATTCTATTTTTTTGAATGTGGGAACACACAAAATACAATGAACATGAATGGAAGCTGGTATGCACCAGAGAACAAGTAATATGTACATACAGTAAAAGAGACTGAACGAATAGTCTTAAATACAGGAAGAAACATGAACCTTTGTGCTTCTCCATCCATAGCTGTAAATATGTAATTTTTTTCCCTGCCCAAAATATATTACAAGCCACAAAATATTATGAAATTGCATGGTCGCAGCTAAACGATTTTTGGTTTTCCGTGGAAAATTATCCAGATATTCTTCCACCCATGGAAATACATGTTCTTTATCCTCAACACAGACTGGTGTGCCCATGATTCAATATTTTGGTTTTCCGTGGCAAACTACCCAGATATGCTTCCAGACATGGAAATATAATTTTGCAGAATCTTTGTTGTACATATCATATCTCAAGTAGAAGACAAATTGTATCGTGGTCACACCAGTCTGTGTAGAGGATAAAGAACATGTATTGCCATATGGGCACATTTCACCATACATGGTTTATAACTGCAGCCTGCATATGTTTTATTTTAACCAAAAAAAACAACGGATATTGCAATTTCACATGTACTTCTCGAACTATTTTTCTATCATGTCAACGCTGAAGCACCAACAAAATCTCATAGCAGAACAAATATCGATCTCGCCAGACAGGGAAAATAGCACAATTGCATGTCCACTCGTCGGTGCAGGGGCTTGTTGGCAGCAATAATATAATTGTTATTTTTTTCATATCAATTAAATGATCTACATAGCTGCCTAACCAGGGTCATGAAATTTTATTAATCTTCATGAGCAGTTTCCGAAATGATAGTTGTAAATTGTCGCTTCTCCCTATTTTCTATTCAAGCTTTGTTTTCATGACTGAAATCATGAAAACTTGCGACTGTGATTACCATTATGTTTTAAAATTTCATTAAAGGCAAATTGTTCATATAGTTTATTATGGAATTTTGATTCCTTGCCATGAAGATATTACTCTCTTTGTTTTGATCCTTTCAATCCCAAGCATGCTTAAGAGGTTATTGGTTTTATGAACAAAGGACCCCCATGATTTGATTTTTTGTATAGTTTTGGTTTGATTCTCGGTTGCGTTTCTTTTACAAAACTTTTGATTTTTCGATTTTTGACTTACCCAAACTTTGTAATCAAACCCACGATGCATGCACTTATTTTCGTTTTAATGATTTGGTCCTAGCTCGTATTGAATGCAAAGGTGGCATACGATTTGCAGACTGCCATCATTTCTAAGGATGGCCTTGGGTTTCACAAAACTCCTTCTCATGTGTTTTAATTAAACGTCCATCCCATCGTATGAGTCTTTACAACGTTCATTGTTGGACTCAGGGTTATGGCTCTGTTTTGTTTTCACAAACCCTCCCTGTATGTTGTGTTTGTTTGATTACCCTCCCGTCCAGTATGGCTCCTGTCGTGAGAATTGAACCAAACAGTATCCAAACCCTACTCTTATACGACGATGCTAGAGGATATTTGGAGAGAAGTGGCTGGCTTGTTTTCATTAGGAAGTTTCAGGGTTTCAATTTACAGGTTGCCCAAGAATTCAATTTCTCCTTTGATGGTTGTAGAGCGAAAGTTGGTGATGTGCATCTGGAAGTTACCGAGGAGTTTTTGAGTCAAGCCACAGGGTTACCAGCAAGCAATTAGAGATGGTTTAAAAACACAAAAGTGGAAGGAGTTCCTTGGACCTTGTTGTTTACATCTCGAAAAATAACAAGATGTGATAAAGGTATTCCCATTTCATTCCTAAAAGTTAGGTGGCACAATTTGCTCGCTGTGGTAAAACAATTTGTTACCTGTGAGGGATGTTTCGGGCTTGTATTTTTGTACCATTTGCGTCTGCTTATGAGTTTTATGGATTTCCCTTTGAATATGCCATATTACTTACTCAAGAGTCTTTATAAAATGGGGAAAAGATACAAGAAACACCGGTCAGACTCTAGCCTTTTTCATCACGGCCTAATTAAAATCTTACTTGTGCATCAGTTAGAATCACAGAGTGATAATTGAGACTCGTTTGTAGTGAGAAATGGTTTCTCTAATCCAAATATTGATGAGGTCGATAAGCCAGTGGTTGAAGAAACCCTAACCTACCCTACAACG
This sequence comes from Picea sitchensis, assembly GCA_010110895.2. Taxonomy (NCBI): domain Eukaryota; kingdom Viridiplantae; phylum Streptophyta; class Pinopsida; order Pinales; family Pinaceae; genus Picea; species Picea sitchensis. The sequence continues at coordinate 9,975 of SNQJ01S0277890.1, forward strand.
CCCCTCTCACCCGTCCAAGCCTGTGTCTCGGCCCCCTATAGAAAACCCTTAATCGATTCCAAGGTTATTCAACAGGCCAGTCAACAGATTACACATCCAAATGACTGTGTTAAAAATGTAAAGAAACCTACAAGAAAGAGATTTAAGAGTAATATTGATATCAATTTTAAAAACAAAAGAGTTGGCAGGCTAATTTCTAGGAGACTTCGTAATAAGTCGAATGCTCATCCGAGTTCAATCAATATGATCGAAGTTCACGAAAGCTCAGACTCTGAAATTGAGAGATTCCTTGCAGAGGAAGACCCTTTGTCATTCGAGCCACACCCTGATCAACCCTATAACTTTGTCGATAATTTACCTCCCTGTTTGAAAGACAATCTAGAGTTTCCTGGTGTCAAGCTTTGCAATGAATCTATTATCTGTATGGAGGGTTCTCCGGTCCACAATCTGGTTTGTTCTAATGCAGCTGCCACACAGTCAAAGTGTGAGGTCTGTCTATCATGGATTGATAGATATTATACTGATATCCCATTTCTATAGTCACGGGTTAAGGTTTTAAAAGATCAGATCGATGTTTTAACAAGAGAAAACCACATGCTTGAATCTGTCATCCAAGGAGAAGAAAAACGTTTGAAGACCACAGGTCATGTGATATTTAAAAACGTTGAGGCCGCTACAACCATTGTAAATTCCAAGGTTTCATGATACGATTTGATTGCTTGGTTAAAGGTATGATCTTTTAAATTAATAGCATGTTTGTTTTCATTCTTAAGTTAGATTATTTGGTTTGTTGAATAAACTATATTTCATTATTAAATTAGTCTGTTTTATTCACTAAATAAAATGAGATTTCATTTGTTAAAATAACTAGCTATAGAATCGCAAGATTCTGTAGCCAGTTATGTTAATTCGAATTGTGTAAATTAATGACAGAAAATGTATTTGAAATCTTTCTATTTTTCTTTTCTCTCAGGATATTCAGGGATCCATGATTTCAAAATTGATTTGAGGCACTCTTGAGACCTTCCAGTCATATCTATGATGTATTTTGAATGAACAGAAATTAACTGTTGTTATTTTTGGAGGATTTAGTAAGATCAGGGTGGTTGCATCCCACTTTATTTTTGAAACAAATATTTGATCTCAGGAACATAAACATTTATCTTTCCCGAGGCCTTTATAAACCTATTATTTTGTAAAAAGAGGCATCTTGGCCTGGGGCTTATTGTGAATAGTTTATACTCAAATTTAGACATAATCAATATTTACTTTATGCTTTAGTCATCTGTGAATGTGGTTATGATCTATATTTTGTTTATCTTGGTAATTGAATGACTGCAGATAGCTTTAGTCTTCGCAGGTTGTTTTGGTTGTCAAGAT
>SNQJ01S0277891.1:0-11354 GCA_010110895.2 Picea sitchensis
TTTCCTCAGAAAATATATGTCTCTGTGTTTCTCATATATGTGACTGATGCTGAATGTGCCTGTGTTTATTTCTCTGCATTATTGTGATCATGATTCAGTGTTTCTGCAAAGACTTTTAAAAAGAAGCATAATTTTTTAAGCTCAGTAACAACTGATTCACCCCCCCCCTCTCAGTTGTCCAACAAACTCCCTTTTCATAACATGCACGGGAGCTTGACTCTACTTTTATTTTTATCAACTGTATCGTGACTAGCTGACGGGAGGTCATCAGCATGTTATTCAGAGGCTTAAGACATGGGTTGGTGAGGGTGTGTATACCATGCTTCTATAACCTTGGAGAGACCAAGGAAATCCTTAAGAAGATGGCTACCCTTACAAATCCTGCAAGGGTACTTGGGCCTACAGGTTGCTTGGGTGATCTTGGCATCATCAACACTCCCAGCACGATTATTAGTAACTGGTGGTTTCCTAACATGTTCGGCAGTGGTTGGAAGTTTAGACCCTTGTTTATTTTTCTTCTTCTTAATATTCCTTTTCTTCTTCTTCTTATCCACTGAGTTACTATCTTTAGAGCTTTCACTCAACAAAGAAGATGAAATGGAAGAAGACCTTGCAAGTGAAGAAGGTAAAGAAGATCTTTCTGGTGAAGAAGGAAAAGGATCAACATGAGGTTGATGCTCTCAGGGGGAAGTGCTTACAACTGAAGCACTAACTGCATTGGGGATTACCTGAGTGAAAAACAACCATACCGATAATCCAATTGTGAGACCTGGAAGGCTCAAAGTAGCGATGTGAGGAGGAACAATGTTTACATAAGAAGGAAAAACAAAAGGTTCCCCTCAAGCAGGGGTTCCTTCATTGGTGATTCTAGGAACTGACAACATAAAAATAAAGATCCAACCTAGAGTTTGTTAGGGAAACAAAACAACACACACTAAAAATCTAGTAAGCAAGCAAGCAAACAAAACCTTAGCACAATGGACGCACTAGTTGGTGATGAAATCCTACGTCGTGGGAACAATGTAAGAAGGGGTTGAGATAGAGAAGGTGGAAAAGTTATGCTGACGACCTGCTTAACGAAATTACGCCTTGGTGCAAGATCCCACACATAATCGTGGGTATACCCTCCAAGGTGCCCGAGTGAGTTTGGCCAACGTCGATTCCAGGTACCATGAAGACTTGCCCCTCCACAATCACCTCGTGTAAATAACCTAGAAAGATAGGCCACTAAGGTTACCAATTACTATAGTAATGCCTAGGGAAACAGTCGACAATCTGATCCATGCACAAAGGCAGGGTATCTAGCCCGAAATCAACTTGAAAGGCTTCCACTCATCATTGTGGGTATACCTTCAAGCGACCCCCATAATACGCGCAATATTTACACCAATACCAACAAAGCAGGGTGAGTAACTCTATCAGTCTAAATGTGACCTCAGGTTTGACCCTTGTGTGAGAAGGGCTTCCAACGACAAAATGTAGCAAGTGGATTTCACCGCTCCCTAATGCAAGATTCTATGTTTGTTTGCAGCTTTGGAAAGTTATCTTTCACACCTATTCCAAATACCTACAACTAATCTAATGTAGGTTTGCTACCAGAAAATATAAAAATGTCTAATCAATTTTTATAAGCGCTTTATTTTAACACTGTTGTTACTTAGAAGGAAAATAGCGTGGACAATATGGTGTTTTGACCGACTCGAAAGTTATGCAAAGAGATGAAGATGCAATCTTTTCATTTCGATGAAAGCTATGCTATGAGAAGGATATATTGTTGCAACATTGTATCTTATCTTGTACATTTGATATATTGTTGTAGCTTTGTATCTTATCTTGTACATTTCATATATTGTTGTAGGAGGTTTCCCCTTTAAACAAACTTCTCATTTTTTTAATCTTTTCCTTAATTTAAATATAAAGTATCTAATTATGACTTTATAATCTATGGAAATGAAATTATATTCCATAAAGAGAATCATTTAAAGAATATTTAGTTTAGTTTTAAAGTCGGGAGTGGGCTGACTCAACAATCTTCCCTCCCAAGTTATTTTTCTGGCGTGTTTTCGGTAGTTCAGTTTTAAATTTCCAACAAATCTAGAGGTCTGATTTTCTGAGCATCTGGGTTGGTTTAAAATGGGGCAAAACCGTTAGGGTAATGTTCTGAAATGTCTAGAACTTTGATCCATACAATGGTGAGATTGAGATCTATTTTTTTGCCTGAAAAGGGGAAATATTGCTCCCTAGTTAACTTGCTCCTTAAAGTCATAGTTAAACACTATTTGGGATTCCTCAATTTCAATTTTATGCCAAGTCTCACAACCAAACCATTAAAACCATAATAACTTTTATGCCAAGTCACACAACCAAACCATTAAAAACATAACCATGCAGGAAATTTATTAATACATAATGATAGATAAAATATGCCAGCGTCCATCTCATTTTTGCTGCATATCAATCTTGCAAAGGCTAACGTCACCATTAAAGGGCATGCCTATTACAAAATTGAATTGATATAGTGAACGTCACATTTATGTATCTTATTCAACCCTAAACAAACCATAAGTACTTGACCATACAAACACATAGTACTTCACCATACAAACCATAAGTACTTCACCATACAAACACTAAAATAACCATAAGTACTTGACAATACAAACACATAGTCAGTCGAACATCAACACACAATCTTTGACTGCATTTATTCTTTCCTATACCTGCCATGCAAAAACAATGCAATCGATCAAAAGAAAGTAAAATCACGACACCTTTCTGCATATACCGCGTCAAGAAAGCTATGCGTATAAGTTGGTCTACTTGTCATTACCTGCTATAACTTGGTCTAGTTGCGATTGCCGAAGTTGGAAAAGTTGTGGCTGCCATTGTTGTCTAGACTCTTGGGTGCCGCAGTCGTCGTTTTGGTCATTTTGCCTAGACTCTTGGGTGCCGTAGTCGCCGTTTTGGTTGTTTTGCCTAGACTCTTGGGTGCCTATGGTTTCGTGGTTGTCATGGGTGTGGTTGGTCTTGTGGGTGCTGAAGTAGCCATCATTGTTGATTTGTCTGCCTCAGTTGCCTTGGTTGTAGATTTGTCTACCTCGGTTGCCTTGGTTGTTGAATTGCTCGCCTCGGTTGCCTTGGTTGTTGAATTGGTCGCCGTAGTTTTCTTCATGGGTATTGCCGCTGTTGGTATTGCCGACGTTGCTGCCGGAGATGGTGTCGGTGAGGCCGGAGAGGTTGGCGCCACCTATGTGGCCTTGTCCACTCATGTTGTTGGCCGTTAGAGGACTTACAGTTGCTGCGAAATCTGCTAAACAAAAAAATGCAACTTAGACTCAATCAGCTAAACAAATCATTGATAAGTGATAACTCAGGGATTAGAGAGCCATAATAGCTGTAACACCAAATATACCTACAACTTATACTCCTTCGGACTGCTAAGCTTGCACAGCTTATGAGAATACAGAATGTAAAAACTTAACATTACATGTGGTGTGGGAAATCCCATTCATGAACACAGTTCAACACAAGAGTCACAACATGGCATAGGCTTCATGGAATGTGAACTAAGAAATTACAATTCAACACAACTCATTTACAACTTATTTGATCAAAATATGTTCCTTTTTGTGGAGAATTCTAATTACAAAGGAAAACAATATGTTTATTCCAAATTTGTGAATGTGGAATATACTTAACCCCAAAACTTCAGAGAAATCACATAGAATGTAATAAAATATGTGTGCAAAACCAATGAACATAAGAGAAAATAGATAAACTTTGAGAAATATCTCTTGTATTAATGATATTCAAGAATTGAAAGGGTGAGTGTTAGCTTTAAATCGATTCTATAATACGCGGAATAAAACTCTTTAAAAGAATCGAAATTTAGATGCCAAATGGATCATACCTCGGACCATTGATCTTTGCTTGAGTTTGACTAATTGTTGTAGAAGTTTTCGAAGTTCCACACTAGTTTTTCTTTCTGTATGGCACTTTCAAGCTCTGCTCACTTTGATTGATGGTGTAAGACTAAAGGGAATTTATTGAAAATTGAGCAAGCTTGGGGACCAAACATAAGTCTTTATAGCCAAGCTTCCATCAAGCTTTTGTTGGCTATGTGTTAATTGTTCCACATATCTAGGTAGAGAACGGTAGATGGAGTAATGGACCATTCCAAAAGCTCCCAACAATAAAATAGTTACATCTTGTTGGTTTCCAAATAAGTTGTGGCAGTTGAATATGGTTCCATTTGGTTTATGGCAGTTCAATACAGTTAAAGGAATCTGAGGTTACAGCTAGTTTCGAATGAGCTCCACTTGGCGGTTCAATATGGACCAAGTGCACATATATGAATTCTCTCAAATCAAATTTATGTGCACATAAATATGAGAAAAACATCACAATAATTAAGAATTTCATTAAAATAACATTGTCCATACAATGAGAATCTACATAATGGTACCAAATCCCATATTCATTACATGCTCCTTGAATTTAAATAGTGTCATGCCCTTAGTCAAAGGATCAGCTATCATTAACTCAGTGCTGACGTGCTCACTGACCACTTTCTTTTCTTTAACCATGTCCCTTATGGCTAAATGTAGTAATGGATTGTGTTTATTTGACTCCCCACTTTTGTTGTTTTTAATACATAGAAACAATAGGCTGAAGTGTCACAATACATTCTCAATGGCTTGGAGATAGAATATATAATTCTAAGCCCAAAAATGAAACTCTTAAACCATACACCATGTAAAGTAGCATCAAAACAAGAGACAAACTCGACTTCCATGGTGGAAGTGGCAATCAAGGTCTACTTGGCACTCCTCCATGATACAACTCCACTTAGGCACGGTGGTGGCGAGGTGAGCATTTCGTCAATGGAAGAGTGGATCTGTCGAGGTTGTCTAAATAACCCAAGTTGTTTCAGGATGATCCATACATTGGTTAGCAGCTCAGATTAGCCGATCTGATCTCTAGGAAAATGAATAGAAAACAATACTAAGGAACTAGTAAAGTCAAAAACAACTATTAAAACTAGAAGTAATAAACAGAATTTGAACTATAAATATATAAAATTTATTGTCTAATACTATAATAATTCTATAAAATTTGATGTTGAACGATCAACAGAATTAAATCTCAATCAAAAATGTACAATGTCTCTGATTTCGGTACATGAAAGCTTGAAAAATCATATCAGGCATCCTATGGCCGGTGAAACTTTTGTATTTTATGAAAAGGAAATAGAATGGAAAACTACTCCCAAGATGAACAATTAAAATAATAATTCTAACTATGAATCGAAACTAATATATCTAAAACTATAAATAACACCAATAAGCTATTAACCTATAATAGCGGCTTACCAATTTCGAAATGCATTAATAAAGGATCGGTTCACGAGTTGTTCGATGGAGAAACACGCGATTCTTTACCAAACTCTTAAAATGACTGGCCGATTATCTCAAATATCAATAATATAACCAAACAAGACATAAAAATTACAACAATCTTATAATTTACAAATCGCCATGATCGGATAAATCACTTGTGCAAAATTGTACAAAAACAATTAATTAATGAAAAGATAAGAGAAACACGTATTCATTAAATTGAAATAAGATTGTTGTAATTTTAAAATAGGAGAGGTCAGATATGGATAACATATAAACAAAATCACATCAACATGCAATGAATCATGATAGCTAAAGTAGTCCATAATAAATTGCAAGAAAGCATTATCGAGAGAAAACTTACTTGAAACAAAAAGTTTGATATATTGAAAGCTAAAGTGGTTACAAGACATCAACTTTCATCCAGTCTGCATCATTATAAATCCATAAGATGGTTCTCCCCAGGTGATGATGATGATGATGGGTCTCTTACAAAAAATAACAAGTATTTAAAGAGACCTCCCGAGGAATTGAAACATCCCATTAGAATTATCAAAACGGTTTTACAAAAAATCTGGGATAATATTCTCAGTCTCTATTTTAGCCTATGAATAGCAACTCAAAACTATATCTAATGCTGCTGTATGTCCATTTATCCAATAATGAAATTTGTAAGTGCCTGTAAAGAGACAAGAATTCGGAAGTTTAGATGATGTTTTATTGATAGAATTAACAACATCTAATTTTTAAGACCTTCTGAGAATCTTGTGATTATTGTGAGTCTTCTAACATAGAATAAGTTTTAAATCAATCCAAAACTTAACAGTGCCATTCGATTCATTAAACAAAATCATTAATCACTAATTCCAAACAGAGTGAATCATTGATACCACAACAACCCAAAACTTGTATGTAAATCGAAACAGACAAAATCGTGGTCAAACGAATGGAAATAGAGATACATACACCCTATTCAACATTTGTTATTACCAATTTGGGGTAAACAAAATCACTTAGATAATTCCACAGTAATGAAATCATTTTCATAAACCAATTTGATAGGCACAAACTGTAACCGGTTAAACAAATCATGTTGCCTCAACCATTAACAAAATCGTTTTAGTCAAAGCGAAATCAACGAGGTCGTTTTTCAAATTAATAAAACCATATCAAACATATACAAGTGATCATGTCATTGTACTCAACAATCATTTCAAATCAAATCCTACCGAGGAGCGAATCGAAGCTTGAGTTTGGGGCCGATACAGTCGTTATGAAAAATTGTATCAATCACCACACAACTACACGATTTTAGCAAAATTCTTTGTACGGATCGAATGCAATCAAGCGAGAATATTTATTAAAGCGAAAGCGAGACTTGTTTCAAAGAAAACCAAACAAAAAAAAAAACTCAATGCAACATAAATATTAAGAAATGGAGCACAATAAAATCGCATTTAACCAAATCATAGCTATATTTTATTTTAGCAAAATGAATCTACGTAAAGGATCTACAACAAAATCATTTTTTATGATCAAACTATAACATAAAGATTTTCAAATGTTTTAAAACGAACATAGCTAATTTGAAAGCAAATCCAATCGATTATATTAATTCAAACAAACTCACAAAACAAACTTCGATGTCCAAACACATGCACGGGCAACTTGGTCATGATAATTTTGAATTACAAGTAGTTGATGCTTTGACATTTTTGAAGACAATTGAACCGGTGGTGTTTTGTTTCTTCTCATTGGCTTGTAGCGTGTCGTTCTCCTTTCGCCAACACTGTCATCCGTTCCTCTAACGATTTGATATTTGATTTCAACAAGGGAACGTCGGTGTATGAAATAACGCTCTAACCGGGCATTACATTGGATACATGGCGATTGATTGGGCTTTGGCATCACAAGTGAGGGTTTGTTCAAATACCGGTTTCCGGTATCGCGGCTTAATTGCCGGGTAGTTAGGGTCATTTTGAGGCAATTAAGTTATAAACATATTCATAGAGGGCTCCCTTGCCAGAGCATAGGCCGTAGAATATAGGGATATTCTCGACTGAAATGCTCAATGTCGGTCCAAGTCCTTTCGCTTCGACACGATTGAAACCCGATCAACGTTTGGCTTGGGTTTGTTCATAGCACATATCGATATCCATTGAGCATTTTTCTTACCTTTACTATTGTGGCAGTGTCACTATCTACCTTTCTTCCTCACGGGCTTATTTTACGGAATTTTCCAGTCTTGTCTTTAATTAGGGGGTTGGCTATGGTATCGGTGATAGGTTGATGAAATCAGGGGTTTTACAGCCGAGGGGGTAGAAGGATATGAAGTGGCATGGATGAGGTCAAGCGAGGTTTCATTAACCACAGCCTTGTCGACTTGGGTAGACTCAGGGGTGGAAAGACGTTCCCTGAATGGGAAGGTTTGCCAATTATCGCCGTGAAGGCTCAAATGGTGAATGATAGCGAGACGATAAGTTGGTGAAAAGGTTGCTATCAACCTTCTCACGCTTGAATCTTTTAGACATCTTGTAGAGACTATTGAAGAAGTAATGTGGCATATTCAAAGGATAGCCTATAAAATTCATCAATAGCCGAAGATGATACAAGAACGCGAGCCATACAGAGCCTTCATAGGTCCTAGCTTGTTTAATAATTACCAAAAGATCATTCCACACGGGTTTGAGGGTGGTGATAGACCTTTATCACGGAAATAATTTTTCTTAGCGTGAAAGGAGGCTGTAATAAAGTCTGCATAGCGTTTTTTAAAATAACGTTTCCACGAAGGTAATCCTGTGGTTGAATTCGCAGATTCCTCATTGAGCTTCGAGCTGCCATATCTCAGGCTTGTATCCTATACGCGTCAAAGGGTGAGGGAGGTGGTGTTGGGAAACGAAGGGTTGAAACCCTGAATCTCTGGATAAAACTAACCAACCACTATTTTCTAAATCTTTGAGGGCATCATCGAATAGCAACAGATTTTGACTACCATTTGGCTCTATATGCACCACGAGGTGCCATGAACAAAGGCACTCGGTGAACATAATGAATGGGAAAGGGTTTCAACAGGGCATTCGCGGGATGGAAATACCGGGCTTGCAGAATGCGAGAGGTGACAGGGTTAGAGGGAAGGCATTAATGCGAATGTGTGAGAGTGAGGTGGAGTGGCGCTTCGACCCATGCGAAATAGATAAACCATAGTACAACCGATAGCACATGGCGATTCAAATCATTAAAGCGTTATGTCAAAAACCATTCCACTCAAATAATCAACTAAAATTATGGTAAGTCGACCAAAAATTTGTGCGAGCAATAGTTTTAGCATAGTTTTTTAAACCAAAATAATGATTTGAAACCAACACCAAGGGTCCGATCATATCCGCATATGTTTTGTATGAAATAATGATTATACCAAGGGTTTAACAGCGTGAATGTGTTTCATGAAACCAATGTGTCAAGAAAATGGATGAAAGACCAATGTATCGAGCTGATCATAGGGGATATCATCCGCAGTCTTGTAAAGGCAGTCATAATAACCCAATTAAAGAATGCCAAATGAGCAAAGATCTTGGAGCCTTGCCAAGCTGTGCAACTATAGTTAAGTGGAAGCTACATGAACACATAGATAAGAGTGACCATAATAATCCAATACCGATTTTAATGTGATTTTGAAATTAAAGTTTTCAAGCATAGTCATGAAAATGAGGACAAAGACAGTTATTACCAAGTGCGCGAAATAATGATGTTGTTTTAGAATTTCCGAGAATTACCGATGAAAATCCAAAGTTTTAAAACAATGGTGTGACTTATGGGATAAGATAAAATACGAATTGAACGCCAACGACCATCATAAAGATTAACATCACCGATGTTCAGTTTAGCGTGAATCCAAGCGTATAAAGTCGATCCAGGTAGCCAATTACTTCCAAATTGTGCGTCCGTCTATACATAAGCATGAAGTTTTTGGTTCCTTGAAGGTAACTCATTACTTTCTTTGCAGCTCTACAGTGGTCTATACCTGGATTACTCACGATGCTCGTCCCAACATTCCCACGAAAACAAAATGCAATGAAACAATGCGGACACGAGGAGGGATACATTAGGCTTAGACAACGAGCATATGGAATGTGGCTCATTTTTCCCTTTCAAAATCATTCTTCGGTCATTGGCTCAAATTGAACCTATCACCCTTCACAATGGGAGCTATACTTGGTGAACAATCCTTCATCCAAAATCTCTCTAAAATTTTATTAATATAGGTTTTCTGAGATAGACCCAAGATGCCTCGAAATCTTTCTCTATGGATCTTAATGCCAATGACATAAGATGCCTCACCCATATCCTTCATATTGAAATTTTAGAGAGGAATTGTTTCACCTCATACAACAAACCCTTATCATTGGTTGCTAGCAAAATGTCATCCACATATAAAGCAAGAAAACAAATTTTACTCCCCCTAACTTTGGTATATACATTGATCCATGATATTTTCTAAATCGAAAGAAGAAATTATATTATGGAATTTCAAATACCATTGGCGGGATGCTTGTTTTAAACCGTATAAGGATTTCTTGAGGTTGCAAACCAATTGCTCACCATCACTAGAGGAATCCTTTAGGTTGTTTCATGTAAACTTCCTCCTCTAGATCTCCATTGAGAAATGTCGTTTTCACGTCCATTTGTTGCAACTCCAAGTCTAAATGGGCTATTAATGCCATAATTACATGTAACATCCCACTTTGAAACGAAAACATATTATTTGAGGACACTTGCTACATAAACAATCCCCGGACTTTTTCGATGTTAAACATTTATACTTGATTATGATTTCAAATACCATTGGCGGGATGCTTGTTTTAAACCGTATAAGGATTTCTTTAGTTTGCAAACCAATTGCTCACCATCACTAGAGGGGAATCCTTCAGGTTGTTTCATGTAAACCTCCTCCTCTAGATCTCCATTGACAAATGTCGTTTTCACATCCATTTGTTGCAACTCCAAGTTGAAATGGGCTATTAATGACATAATTACATGTAACATCCCACTTTGGCGCACTGAGAAAACGTATTATTTGAGGACACTTGCTCGCAAGTGATCTGGACTTTTCTGATGTTAAAACATTTATACTTGATTATGATGCGTTATGATAGACGACATGATGTTTTACTATTTGATGTACACAGGTGCTATTGACTCAGTTTTATTGAGTGTGCATGGTTTTGGACCTTGAGGATGCAGAGGCATCGGTGGAATCCCTTGGACTCCGGATTGAGTCAGGAAGTGTGCTATTTGGGTTGATTTATTTGCTGTGATATTTCATTGATTTGATGATATGATGTTGACATGTTCTGACACGATTGTTGATGATGAAGGTTGATGATAGCTTGCCAACTAGACTCACATATGGAGTAAAGGGGCCACACACGATTTCCAGAGAGGTTGAGGGAGAGGTGTGGACAACAGCCCTGCCACAACCTACTAGTACTCCCGTCGTGGCTCAAACTGTAGGTTAAGGATTACCTAGTTCGAGAGGATCCACGATGCCGTGAGGGCAGACTGTGACAGTCGCTCACGATGATTCTAAGGGCGCGCAATAAGGCAGGGGCCTTATTCCTTAGAGCCCTTAGTCTCCCACAAGTTCACCTGGTGGAGTGTTGACTCCAAGGGTTATAGATGTCTACCAATCAGTCAAGTCGGCGAGTGTCACGCTTGGAGCACGTGGTGCATCCTGAAGGGCACATCACGCAAAAGAAACACAAGAAGCGAGTGGCACCCTTGGAGCACGTGGTGCATCTTGAAGGGCACGTTGCGCAAAAGAAACTAACGAGGCGAGTGGCACCCTTCAAGCATGTAGTGTGTCCTGAAGGGCATGTCGCACTGATGATGAGGAAGAAATAAACCTAGATGGCCCTAAGACATTAACACCTTAAGAAATCCTTAAACAACTCCCCT